>JAIQCU010000173.1:0-79177 GCA_022114935.1 Leptestheria dahalacensis | reverse complement strand
CGGTCGACTCAACTGCGTACCCACGTGTCGTACATGAGTCGACTCTACATTTCGCTCTCTTTTCAATTGCAAATTATCCAGCTAATAAATAATTTTAGTCATCTTCATTCGATTGCTACTCACAAACACACATAGCAAATAAAAAGGACAAGTCATTCACTGAACATTATTTAAATGGGATCCAAAGTACGGCAGACAAAGCCAGATTACCTAGAACTAACTACTGCGAGAGTTTAAAATCACGAACACAAAAACTGAATTAAATTATAGCTACTGTGCTGTGGTGCAGAAAAGAAAGCAATGGAGACAAACTATTCCTCGGTGAGGGTAGTACTATGTTTTTCATGTTTCGTTACTGTTAACGGTTGTTCTTGAAGTCTTATAGCGTTAGGGTAAAATGCAAGCCAGGCTTTGCAATATCGACCGTTTAGTTACTACTACTCTACGGTAGGGTTAGGGGATTAATACTTTTCCACGATAATGGGGAATGTAACTGAATGGAACGGAATGGAATGCATGAATAGAACTGAGTCGAAATGGAATGGAACTGACTAGTTCTACCAACAGTAGTTTAGGAAGTCTTATAGCCTCAGGGCAAACGGCAAGCCTGGCTTTTCAAATACTTCCCTAGCCGTTGGAACTATTTCGGTTTAATATTCTTCTAAAATAGGTATCGGACATAGCAGTGGCCATTGCGAACCTACGACAGGAGCATATTCCTTACTTCGATTTCACTTTCCCACTGACTGAGTCCTCGTTCTTCATCTTTGGACCTTACCCGACCACGGCCAGTAATCTGCAGGCTATACTGTCCCCGTTCTCATTTTGGGTACGAGTTAAACTAACTCAACATCTTAACTTAAAAGACGTGCAACTTAGGATATCTTGCAGACTTGGATGCTACTTTTATCTTCATTGTTCATAACGCCCCTTGTGATGACCCTACTCGCTAAAGTCCCTCTGAGACGACAACCAGGAATGAAAGTAGTTAAAGTAACTTATGGCTTTTTACTGAACTACTTCGTGACTGTCATAACAGCTCAAGGTATATCACATGGTCCTACCAGTTCAGTTATAACTTTCGTTTGGTTTCGATGCTCTAAAACGCTAAAGATAGTATGTTCTATACGGCTTTTCCATAGGACAAAGACCCCTCCTTTCGAAACTACGAAACTGCATAGCGCTCGCTGTAATCTGGTGCCTCGCTAGTGTGGTCTTGGTCAACGCTTACAAAGGATTGCTGACTTCATACCTGACACTGATTGCACCTAAACCTGTGGTTAACTCCTATTCCGAGCTGGTAACTAGGCCAGATGTCCAATTCTTCACATACAACAATTCTGTACCTCTATATGCATTTCTGGTGAGACTTCAATTCATTCATTACGTCTCATTCATGAATCTACTTCATAGACAAACACGTCCACATACTATATCTATCTATCTGCAAGTCTATCTATCTGTCTATCTTTCTTATTGGGAGATCAATCTGTCTACCTACCTATCTAATTATAAATTATCCACCTACTTCCTACCTGTCTGTTTTACTATCTATCTACCAATCCACCTATCTACCTATCTATCTATATCTATCTACCTTAATCTATCTATGTATACATGTTGATATCTATAGATTAATTCAAGGTTCAATAGATACTAATCGTAATAACCTTCAATAGGAAGCTACTTCTGGAGACAAGAACCTGCTAGGAGATATCTTGAGGAAGCATCCTGAAAGGAACCTACCCACTGTCCTAAACTGCCTGGAACAAGTTACTAAAGGACCGTATGTCTGTTTCGCGGTATATACAAACTCGGTTTCAATAACACTGCTCTCCAGTATAACTCATTACATGGTTGATATTAAAGCCTGAGATTATTGGAATCAACTTCGCAGAGAAACAACACGATCTTAGAGGAGAATGTACTGTCACAAAGATTGGAGAACCGGTTTTAATTACCACGCCCGTTTTCCTCACGAGGAAGAATTACCCGCAATCAACTTCGATACGACACGAGTAGGTTTCTGTTTGAATTGAAATTAGATCTCAGACGATTGTAGCAGCTTTTAAATGCAATTCGACTAACCTATAATGTAGAGGAGTTTATGTAAATCACTAACTCTTTCAGTGTACTCGCTGCAAGAGCGTTTGGCATGGAACAGAAATGGGTACCGGAGAAGAATCGCCTCACCCGGCATTGCGACATGCCGAAGAAACGTTCAACAGTCGGTGCCCAGAAGCTGAATCTCCAGCATCTCTTTGGACCTTTTGTTCTGCTCTTCATTGGAATTATAGTATCCTGTGTATGTTTCATAGGAGAAGTTGTGATTCACTCAAAACTCAAAAGGAGGATCACAGGGTGATGGTTCTCAAAGAAATAATCTGGCTTAAGTACTACCCCTGCAGTATTTGGTATCATACCAAATAACCGAGTTGAACTAACTTTCAGATCGGGATCTCCACTAAACGAGTAGGATTACTATGTTGCTTTTTAAACCAAAATGCTGGCTATTGATATACCCATACCACCGGTGTTTGGCTTATTTCATAGCCTCAGGGCAAAAGTAAGGCCATTCTTATATAATTTCACTCAAGCATCTACTGTCTGACCAAGGTCACGTGATGCCATTATTTACATTTTACGACTTAATACAGTCACCTTAACGGTAGTTGATTCCATATCAATCTAGTTTTTCTTATAAAGTATGTACTTACAGTTGATTTGGTAAATGATATTAACACTAACTTGACAGTTAGAACAGAAAAATCACAACATAGTATAATGTTGAGTGTATTTTTTCATCGCTAGCACAAAGCAGTACCTAATAAAGATAGATGAAATCAGGTTATATATTTATTGCAAATAATAAATTGACCAACACGTACGGGTGTGTATATATAAACAAGACTCTCGACGAGCAGGACTAAGTTTGGCTGCTAGTTATGAATGCTAGACTATCTTTTCTTCCCCCCTCCAATCGTTCATAAGTGCACAAAATCAAAGGCGCTTTCTTCAAACCGTGTAAAGACGAAAAGGAAATCAGTTAACCGCTTAGAGAAAAAGGAGCACTTGTGGTCATGCAACGAGCAAAATTATTATCCGTATACCATTATACAAGTTTGACTTTCAAAATGGCAACGAGGGGGGCGGCGAAAAATATTTTTTAAAGGGAATTGGTCCATTTGGGAAACTGATTGTACTGAGTAGACTTTCTCATCTGTTATGGAATAGATTTCGTTCGTAATGTGGATTTTAATACGCAAATTTAATGGTAAAGGGGGAAATGACAAAGTGAGTCATCCGTGCATAAACGATCAGTTAGACTTCAGGCCTTTTGTAAAATATATATTGAATCGAATATCGACCGATACTTAGCATCCACCGTCTTCTAGTCAGACGGGAGGAGGTCCGTAGGGATAATGAAGCTTGGGAAGGAATGACCAATTCAAGTTGTTGGCATACGAACAGCACGACGGCTCCATGAAGTAGCCAAAGACGAGCAGCATGAGTAGGCCCATGTAGAACGGAGCCGAATAGCGGGCCAGGCGCCACCACCACTGCTTGCTCATCTTGCGCAGCGTCTGCTCCAGTTCCGCTTTATCTCGCACGTTTATCTGAAAAGGTTGAATCCCAATTTTTAAGTTCAAATGAACTGATACCGAACAGAGACAATTCAAGATGTGAATTCAATAAAATACGAAGGCTACCATGAATTCATAACTTGGAACAGACGAGATTAATTAAAAAACTACGATAGAGTAGAAGATGGAAAAAAACCTATTGCGAAATACTAAAAAAGATGTAAAATCAAAACATACAAAATGACACAAATTATTAGGTTTTTGCCAAATCACCAAACTAAAAATGTCATTAGAAGACTGTTCATACTTTTGGCCTCCGTCTTCTCAGTTTGGCCTCCGGCACGGGCGTTTCTTCCGTTTGAGCAGAGCTTTCGCGAACTTGCACGGTTGGCTGGGACTGCGCGACTTCTACCGCTGGCACCTGATCATTTTAAGACAAACAAGAAATTGAGTTATGGATCTGTATTATTATTATTATTATTATTATGATTGTATTATTATGCCCACTACATTACTACATTATAGTAATTGTTAGTTATTACTATAAATTTAATGGATTTTACGTATTTAATTATCTCGGCGAAGGCTAATTATCATTATAATGTTATTGACTTTATGTGTTTTTTTCCCCACCTGCGTGACGATTTTTTGGCACGTTTGCTGCAGAGTAGCCAGATCTCGTTCCGTCTTGTCCAACGTGTCGTTGATGCTCTTCAGGGCGGCGCTGCTGGGCGAGAGAATCGACTCGAGTTTCTTGGCCAACTTGCGCAGGTTCAGGAGTTTCCTCTCTCTCTCCTTGAGACTAAGAAATTCGCCATCCGAACCGGAGGAAATACCCGAGTCGGAGCACAGTTGGAGCAGCCGGCAATCGGTCCACTGCGAATCTGGAAAAACAATTCATAAAATTAGTTCAACATTAAACGGGTAAAAAGGTTTCATTTCCGAATATAGTAGTGCCTATATATATATATATATAATATATATATATATATATATTACTAGTGCTAATGGTCAATAATTGACATGGAGCAAGTTAACAAGTGCTACTTAATATACACAAAAAATACTATTAAAAATAATGCAAATTATTAATTTTTTCCCTTAATTAAATTATCTACTGCGCAAATAATTATCTGAAAGTAAATATGTATGGCATGTACACTATAGACTATTTCAAATTCGTAAGTAAATAAATATCTGACGTGCTAAAAATTAACTGAAGCACGGGACATGGTAAAAGAAGGTTTATAGAAAAGGGACGAACAGAAGTATTTCTAGAATGATTATATAAAAATTTAATTAATAAAAATAGATTACTTTGATTAATAACATCTGGATTTTCTGTTAGAGAGTTCTGCAATTTCTGCTGATCAGTGGTGAGCGTCAACTGCAGCTCGCTAAGCTGCTGCTGAAGCTGCTGCCACGTATCGACCGCTTCTTTGAGGGCCTCTTCACTCTGCTGCAACCTGTGTGAAATTCAAATCGGTTTAACAAGGTTAAAATTAAATAAAAACCAATAGCAAATTAGCAAATAAGCAAATAAAAAAAAGATCAAATAACAAGAAAAAAAATTCATTAATTTGTAAAAAAAAGTAAAACAACAACGAAGAAAATAAGATTTTTTTATAATAAATGATACGACGAGACGTACAAGGCCTGCAAATCGTCCCACTGCTTGTACAGCTCGGCCACTTCGCTTTTCAGCGCATCACAGTCGATATTCCACTTTGCGGGAAGCGCGCCGTCCTCAGCAGCTGCTGCTCCCGGGCTGCAGCAAGTCGTAAAGGCGTGAACGGCTACGTTAGCTTCCAGCAGAGATACGCGATGCTGCTCGAGCTGCTCCTGGATGCTGCTGAGGTTCTCCAGAGCTCGAGCGGCATCGACTTCTCCACTCTCGGAAACAGCAGCACCCAACGAAGACTGTATCGAGCTGCTCAGCTCCCCGAGTTTCGTCCGCAGGCTGACCAGCTGCTGCTGAATCTCCTTCTGATGCATCGAGTCGGTCTGCTGGTTCATGACGTCGGTGGCCAGCAGCTCCCAACTTGAAATTAGCTCTGCAAAATAAAACATCATACGTTAGTAAATACTTAAACGATAAAACAAGGTGTAAACTAGAGAAATACGAGTTGTGTAATATTCAGAATTTGTAGTAGTGAACAAAATTCTAGCTTACTATAGTTATGCGCCGATAATTTGATAACAAAATTGAATTATACTATCTAGATACATATATATATATATTATATTTACAAGTTCATAAGCTTTTGGTTAAAAATTTGATTAGTATTAATAGTTCCTAGATTACTATTTATATCTGTAAAGCTAGTTTACAAAAAAAGCCGATTAAAAAATTACTAATAGTTATAGTTTTGGTACTAAATTTAAAAATTTTGAATATTGTCTTTCTGTCTTTAAACTCACCTCTGACCGCTTTAAGTTCCTCTACAGACGGCAGTTCCATGTCCGAATCCTGTTGCGCCAATTCCAGCTGGCAGAGAATGGTCTGCAAACAGTCGACATTTGTGTGGCACGTTGCCAAAAGTTCGGCCTGCAAAAACAAAAACAACAAAACAAACCAAACCGCAATTTTAGAGACCCATTCAAAGCATTACTAATTTTTAATTACATATTTTACGAATTCATACAGATATCTTGATTCGTATGATTACAGTGTATCGAGAATCCCAGCAGTCTGCACAGATTTCAGATTCGCACGCAACATACGCGAGCCCACCTTCGACTGATACCGGTTGTTGACTAAAAGGCGTGGGAGCGTGAAATGCCCTGCAGCTATTACTGAATCATCAAAAGGGACTTTGCCCTTGACTTTTTCCTTCTTCCCCGTAAAGGTAATGAATAGCGACACAGTGGAACGCAACAGACGAGAAGCTTTCACGAGAGGTTAACAAAAGGGACGATCGACACCAATGCTAAAATTCAATTTAAATTTCCCAAAAAATTAAAACTTCCTAAGTACCAATAAACTGAAAATTAGAATAAAATCAACTGACGTAACGCTGCTTCATAATAATTAATAAAAATTTTATAATCATAATCATGTAACATAATTTCCTACCGCCAATAGGAGCATCTTTGGATTCAGTGTACTTAACATTCGCATTGGTCATTCGTACTTTGCTCTAATTTTTCGTATGGACAGCACATTGCATAACTAACAAATCAATAGAAGTAACCCGTATTAAAATATAGTTTTAGCATAATTCATAGTAATCATATATAGTTTTGTAATGTAATTACTAACGGAACTAGGAGTATATACCGTTGGTATGACATGGCGTATTCAACATTCGTATTCGTGTCCTACTAACACTTTTCTCAAGTGCAGGAGATTATAAGACAGAGATACCAGTTATGTATTAAACCTGAGTCTTACTATTTTAAACAATTTACTAAAATAATATTATTATCAATAATCAAATCGCCACTATTGTTTGGTTTAAAATTAAAATAACTTACAAACTGGCTCCTTTCCGACTTGGGCGAGTGAACGAGTTTGACGAAGGTATTTTGCGCAATGTTCAACTGGGAAGCCGACGTCTGAATGACGTGAATCAGGTCCTCCACGTCCGATTCGCTGTCCAGGATTCCGCTTTCAAAGAGACACGATCTCTGCTCAAAAGTGCGCGATCTCTTCACCGTGTTTCGCCGGACGCGATTCGAGCCCTGACCGGCAGCTGCCGTGACACCTGCTGGATACAACCGTGTCTTTGACGGAGACGATGGACCTTCTAATCAGTTGCAAAAGATAATATATTAGTGATAGAATAATAATAATAGTGCTACTACTAGAACTACTACTGATAATAATACAAATAAGTAGCATGGTTAAACATTAAAATTAACATTTTCCATTAATTCCATGTGATTAAAATATAATAAATTTTATTTTCATTAAACGGAAGAGTAACACAATAATTACGTGGCATTGGTGTTAGACTGGGGCAATCGGAAAGGCTGTCCAGGAAATTGCGGTAGTCGTCGCCGAAATCGAGCAAACGTCGGGCACTTTCCGAATCGGGAGGGTCTTCGCTGTACGCTTCGCTCATATATCTCTCCTAATTCAGAAAAAAATTAGTAAATGTCAGTACTTCAATTAAATTAATAGTAATTTCAAAGAGGTCTATAAATAAAATAGAATATGCATCTATATCTATTTCAACAAAACTATTTCGAACAACTTTATAGTTCCACGGATAATTATACTGCGCAGATATCTTTTATATTTAACCAATTTATTTTGTTATACTTATGAAAAAGCCAAGTTACTCCTCGACACTTCAATAGTCAATAAGTCAAATTCAATAGTCAACTTTTAACAGTAGCAACGTCGAATAATTCCACAATTCCATGAAGATTTCAAATTATAATTTAGAATAGAATTTTAAAAATATGTTAACCTACTTATGCAAAGAGTAAAATAGCCAAGAAATGCATCAACTAAGTACAAGAATTTCACTTATTCTACACTGGCGTGCAGAGTATAAACTGAATAAGTTAAATGACCGATAACAAGAATTGCAGTAATTCAACCTGGTAGTTATCCCACGCTTGTTCCGCTGAAAAGCTGCCCAGTTCATCGGTCGCCAGGGGAACGACTTTGCAGCTTTCCACATCGCTGGCCGTCTTCCGGCTGCTTTTGTCGCTTGACGGTGACAGGTTCACAGCCGAGGGTTTGGCGGTAGCACGGTAGCGGCGACCGCTACTCACGCTACTGCACTCGGACAGAGATGCAGAAGAAGCCAGCGAATGCCGGCCGGAACGAACTGTGCAGTTGTTATCGCTTCCGCCGGTCGGTGTCAGCAGCTCGACATCCGCGCGACGAGTGCGGTGCGAACGGTGACGTCCGCGCTGCTTCCTCGGGTTGCTGTCCATTTTCTCCCAAGAGCGGGACGAGAAATCCTTCTGCGTGGCGACGCTGCGCGTCAATGGCGAACTCCTAAGAAAATTAGAAAAAAATATTACTATATATTTTAAATTGTATATTATGCTTAAGTAGAGTTAATTTTACCTTTCTGACCTTGTCGATCAATTTTAATTTCAGTTTATTTTCAAGGTAGTTATGGTTTAATTCATAGTGCAAGGCACAGGTTAGCGGTAAGAGTGTCTTCTCTCGTTGCTTCAGTGGTATTCGTTACGAAAACAATATCACAGATTGATCAGAAATCAAAAGTTGATATAAAAATACACATTTGAGGAGACTTCAGATTCAGTTTAATGAACTGAACTCCAACTAATAATAATTTTAATTAGTAACTTTGACAATATACATATTAAGTGAATTTCCTATTTGAACATCGATACCGTCTAGCCTTTTATCAAATTTAATTCAAATTTCTGCGATTAATAATTCGGTTCGTAGACGCGAACAGTCTATCACACAACGGCACGCCGCTTCAAACTTTGCCACTGAATATGAGCAAACTACTTGTTCTAACTGTGTGCAAATTTACCATTACATTCTAGTACCTGCGGTGACAACCGTAAGTAAATGTTCACAGTTATATCCATACAACTGTAAAGGGTACAAGCAAACAACCTTGAGGCTCTAATCATACGCAGTACTCTAAGACTGCACACTTACTTGGGTGTATGCAACGAGGCAAACGGCTTAGTGGGCGTCAACAGGCGATTCAGCGCCGATTCAGAGGCAGCAGCCAAGGGAACCGCCGCCTGAGCCAGATCGCCCAGCGGTTGGGCAGGATCAACCGGAAGGAGCCCAGCCAGACTCCAGGGACGCTGCGCCTTCTTGGCTTCACCTCTGGTCCTCATAACGACGGGCGGATTGACGGATTCAACGGTGAAAGTGCGGTTTAGGGCCGAATCTCTAGACGAGTGCCTGCTGGACATCTCCGCATCCATATCAAGGTCCGATTCTCCAGATGTCAACTCGCTGCTAGCGTCGCAGCTGTCCAGCAGAGCTTCCACGTCAGCCTCCGACTCAAAATCACTCTGTGATGATTAATTTTACTCAATTCAATATTGCAGCACTGATTATGTTTTTCAATTAAGTAGTTATATTGATAGTATAACAATTAATTTTATTTCATATAATTAAATTTGTGAATATGTAGGTACAGTTAAAGAATTACAAATACTAATTGATGATATAAGTAATTGCTACAATTTATTTTTAAACTTTTATCACATAACTGAATTTTAACAAATAAATGCATTACATTAAGAAATCAACATCATTGCTCAATAGAAACCTTCAACTTGCGCTCCGTCGTGGGTTTCCTGCTCCTCTTTTTGGGTTTGGCGCCCTTGCTGTCCGCAATAGCCGCCGCTGCAGCAGCAGATACCAGCTGCTCGGCCTTGTTGGCCAGTTCCAGCACTCGTTCCTTGTCGTAAACGAGGCTGGTCGCGTTCTCGGACGACTCATTCGGGTTGCTGGAGACGTTGGCGTTGACGTCTTCGGCTTCACTGAGCTGCAGTTCCAGCTCCAGGTCACGGCTCTGAAGCCAGTCGGAATCGGAACTGGTATATCGGTACCACGATCTAGACGAGAAGTACACAATTAACAAATAACTTAATCGCGTAATAATTAATTTAATAGCTTTACAGCATAATTCACTACGTTTTATGTTAATATCTTTTTAAGGAAATAGCTAAAATATGCTTAAAATTACCTTCCAGACGAATGATCATCCTCGCTGCTGAAGTCCAACTGAGTACGCGGAAACTGTTTCTTACTACGCAAGCCATCGTCCTGCAAATTAAATCAAGAAATGTCATTAGATGTTACGGTTTTACCTAATTATATATGTTTACTACGTTAATTATAATTTAATTAGAGTAATACAATATTATAACCTGTTATTGGTCTTGACATTATAATATTTAATATCTGGTTATTTTAATTTATATATTATATTGTTTAATATATAATAGTTTTAGCCTATGATTGAGAATAGCATATAGATAAATTCTTATAGTAATATAATTCACTTGAGAATTAATTCTCATTGATACTCGACAATTTACAGACTGTCTAATAACAATAAAACAATATTTTGAAATTTATATTTCAGTTTTCTATTGCTCTGCTTTTAAAAATTTTTTAATAAAGCATATAAATCCATTTGGCTCACCGGTCGACTATTGCAGTTGGAATAGACCCACTCTTCATCGCTGCTGGTCACCGTGTTGGATTTGTACTGGAATTCGGGGATGGCGACCGCTCTGCTCCGCTTCTGAGTTTCTCTCTCCTTCTCGCTGTCCGTGTCCGGATGAGTGAAATCGTAAATGGCGATATTGCGACGATTGCCGTGCGTCGCCAGCTTGGGTGACGCTCCCGTCGTCGAGAAGGATTCCTCGCCCATTTCGGATTCTTTGCGCATAACCATTTCAGAATCGTGCTTTCTCTCCTGCAATGACAACAACAACAAAAAAAAACGTCATTTCAACTGTTTTCTCAACTAGAAGTTACAATTCGAAACTGTTTAAATTCCGTTAATATTATTAGATTCGCTACCGTTAAAACTTTGTATCACCAATCGTGACAACAAATTTTTAAATCCGACAGAACGGGATTTTGGATTTCAAAGAGGGATAAGAGATAAAAAAAAGACCGAAATGACTCGAATGGGGGGGAAAAAGGATATCAAGATGAAAGAGTCAAACAACGGTTGGACGACATTTCAAAACCTGTATTTAGTCACGCAAGCCGGCAGTTTAGAACGACTCAGCACAAACGTCGCCGAAAAATGCCCCAAATAATAATTTTTCGTTTAAAAATTGGCTGAGTAATGCGGCGCGTCATCCGTAAACATAATAGTGCTCGTTAATGTTATTGTTTACATATAATATATATATAACACTTATATATAGATTTGTACACGTATACTGCAGCTGTTTACCTTCTCTTCTATCGATATTTTACACGGAATTGTACTAAATTATTTATTATTATTAACTAATTATTTTATAACATATACTTTATATTCACCTCTTTAGCTTTGATGGCGTTCTCGTCGAGGCGCGGGTACTTTGCCTTGAGCTCGTCCTCGCTGTCGACGTCACTCGATTCGGCCGTTCTCCGATAAACAAAAAATTCCTAAAGACAAATCTCAAAATTAGCTTTCTTGAACATTTTAAATATTAAAACGAATTACTATTGATTGAATTAGTTAGATTACGTTATAATTTTTATTATAAAATATCAAACTTCAATGGATTAATGTCTAACAAATCAATAAATATCGGCATAATTTAGGTGACGTCTCAGAAAATTGCTACAAAATTTTATACAGTATTAGCTAAATGACCGAGGCGATAACCTCCAAAACCTACAACACGGATAGATTTATAAATACATAGACTGGATGGTCAAGTTCCAATCAATACAGTTAAATTAGAGCGATTTATATTAACCAGATCCAATCTACATTGATTAAATCACATTTGAATTTTTTAATCAAGTCCACAAATAACTGACCGAGTTGTTAACCCGCATTAGCCAATCGAATTTTAAATTTAATTTTTTTTTCTTATATCAAACAAGGGGTGCCTCCCTAGAGGAAATGGTAATTCGTTGGAGAGAGGACGTGACGTAACCCATTCAATATGTCGCCGGCGCCACACTCCGAGTTATTAGTAATGACGATGGCGCCACCGGGTACTCGTGTATCCAATTGAGAATAAAAAAAGGGGGGGGGTTACACACACAAAAATAGAAAAAAAGGAAACGCCAGTAGAGAGAGGGCAAAAAGTAATTAATTATAACGGATACAGCGTGTAGGTTGCATGTAATTCCCTCGTTATTCATCATACCATGCACTGGTACTGGTAAAGAGTGTTACTTTTCCCTTCTATATCTTGTTCTTGCACCATAAAGTACTGCTACTTTGCTGTCTGCACGTTACATATCTTGATCGAACTTGCGTCAAACACGATAAATCAGCATATTCGAGGCAACGGACTGATCAGGAAATACATACAAATTATAACTATAATATTTTTTATCATTTTTTTCATATTAGTAGATATTATTTAATTAAATCAAATTTTACCGGACATGAATATTTTAGAAACCGAATGGGTATCATAATCTGGACACTATCTGCTTACCTGCCCAGTGAGTCTATCTATCTGTCTATCAATTTATCTATCAGTCTATCAGTCTGTCTGTCTGCCTGTCTGTCTATCTACGTCTTTCAGTCAGTCTGTCTGTCTGCCTACCTACCTACCTAGCTATCTATCAGTCTAGATGTTATATCAACAAGTAAAAAAAGTCAAATATTACCGGATATAGGAAATTTTCAAGAAACAAAACGAGTTTTATAATGTGGAGATTGAGGAGCATACACCGGAATAAAAATTCACTATTCCTTATTCATCGAGTATACGTAAAAACTATTGATATGAATTTAAGTACAGACAGACATAATAGTTCAGATTTGAATTTTCAATTAGCATTCTAGAACATGAGACATTTTTATGAAGTATTTATATTAAGAGGAATTAACATTGGATTAAAAAAGATAAACTAATCTAGTGCAGAATTTATAATCCGATCGGCTTACATTACACCAAACCATCTAGGGTTCCCAGTGACGAAACCCTACAGGGCTCTATAATCTAGTCTTTTCTGTCATCTGAAAATAAGACAGGGGATCACCAAGTAGACGCAGTTTTCCCCCAATAAGACACAAAACACGACAATTTTTCGCTTTTTACGTCAAAACATAACAGGATCAAGCAGGGATCAATAAACTGTTTACGAACAGTCAAAATCTCGTCACCAGTCTCATTCAACTTAAAAGAAATCTAAATTTGCCGTCTTCAAATTAATTTGTACCAAATCAAATATATAATCTATAATCACGTATATTAAACTTAATGATTAATGTATATACATACTTATAAAGTGATAGTATACACAACGCAATAATGTACGAATTAGTTAGTAAAAATAAATGGTTAATTTAAACATTTAATTATAAATACATCACATTTCAATCACGACTATTACGAAAACAACACAGAATTACAAATTATTCTTAACGAAAGTTTTAATCTATTTAGATCGACCATATAAAGCGAATGGTTTTAATCAAACCGAAAACGGCACTTTTTTCCAGTACAAATTTCACGAAAGTTGCCAATCCTGCTCTAGCCTTTCAAAGGAACAGCTGGCCTGATTCTCATGGCCTTCCTCCCCTAGACGCCCACTCTTTACCTCACGTGCGAAACTACCACCGGTTGATGAAGAGCAGCTGTGCACAGCTGCTGACATTGTCCACCAAACGAGCGCGAGGAATCAAACCTTGAATGTCGCACGCTAAGGGTACCTCTGCAACACACGGAGGGTTCGCAACCGTCATTCAGGGAAAAAATCAACACTGCCCTCTAAAGTTCGCAATAAACCTTAACAACGACATCAAAACACACTGATACACACAAATCATTCAGATCAATAAGACTGTTAATACTGTTTATGATAAAACGCCAACTGATGCTGACAAGCTTGTAATAGGTTAGTACGAAGTACCGAATCTGACGCCAATCATTCAAATCATTGGAACGACCGAGAATAAACAAGTTACAAGTAAAAACTACCACACCATTAAACTAGATTTTACTTATACACCCGTCATTATACAACTGTTTCTAATTTACATTTTTATTCCAATATATATTTTATACATTATTTATTGTACTCTCATCAAAGTGTAGACTAAGATTAAGTACTATTAAGTTACTCGGTGTATTACAACCATATTCGACTACACATACTGAGTACGAAACATTAAAAACTTCTCTAAACAACCGGATACTTCACCCATATACGCCCTTAACCAACCCTCCACTTCCAGCAAAAACCAAACGGACCCCAGGACGCTTAAACGAGGGTAATGTTTGCGTAGAACGCCTCTCCACGTGACACAAGCGCGGCGTATCAAATGCGGCAGTGATTAGGTAAACAAGTTGGGCCCACAGGCGACGTGGGGATGCGAGTTTTGCCAAAGCGATTGCCCTAAGCTTGACAAGTACCAGTGAAATTCAATCAGTTGTGCCTTGCCGCGATCGAGACGACCACTGCAGAGTGACTCACGACAACAAACGATTGGGAATTCCGTCTACCGAATGATTCTTCTTTTATGACTGAAGTTAGGTTTCATGTTGGGTGATTTCAGATTTCGATGTTTAGAATTCTCAATGTATTGCTATGAAACGTTTCAATTTAGGGAAATATATTTTCTAGTTGACTTGGTTATTAATTAAATTTACGTAAACTAGACTGCATAGTGCAAATTACAACTTTGTACTTCGTAATTTTTTCAAGTTTCAGTTTAAGTTAAACGCTTCAATTTTCGTATTATATTTTCTGATCGACTCGGAGATCTATTAAATTATGGTTAAAAAACTTAATCTAGTTTGCAAATTATGCTAGTTAAACTTTTTGCATAAGTTAATCATACTACACAAAAATGCATGTTAGCATATTGCAACCGCGATATTTCAAGTATCCCAAATTATGCGTCAAATTTCTGTTAATTCAAACAGTAAATTGCATGGTTCTCTTTATTACACCCAATTTATGCAATTCCCAATTCACGCAAATTTAGAAAAAATATATAATAACTATAATATTTCTATAATATTTAATCGTAATTTAATTGTACATGATTGATGTTATAACATGATGAGATGCAAAAATGTTTAATATATCATCATAAACAGATATTTTCACGAATGAGTATGTTACAAATGCCCACTATGTTAAGAAAAAGACCAAAACATGAACTACTTTACACAAAGCCCCCCCCCCTTATATAAGGGCGCATTCTTTAAAGGCCCAACCACATGTTGGCGTACCAACAAGGGACACCAGTGACAAGCGCCGGTTGAAAAAAAAGCGAAAAAAGTGAAACAAAAAAATAGGTCCCAACCTTTCTCCATCGGCATTTCACGTTAAATTTTCACAGACAGTATGCAAAGCGTTGCAAACTAAGGGCCACACTGTCTTAATTCCGATCAAAGTCATCCATTTTCTCTGGAGACAAACGCGACTCGAACAAACTGAGCTGATGGTTCAGAGGTAACTGGGTCGTCTAAAAAGAGGGGGGTCCGTTTCCCTTGGTATCTACTACGTTGTTGACCCAGAGGCCTCTCGGCTCCACTCGTGTTTTACCCCTCGAGGGGGTAAAGGGGAGGGTTTTTAAATCGACGACAGTAAACCCTCTTCACAGAGAAAAGGGTCCTATTTCAGTTAGCGTTTCACTGCGCTCTACATGGCTAAACGATGGAGACTTGGGAAGTCGAGAAACAAACACGCCCGTTTTTTTCTGCTTTCCATTAATCTTCACTTGACTTTGGAAAGCGAAGCAAAAACTTAACAGGGGAATTGTAGAAACAGTTATCTGCGTTGTTCACTTTTTACCGGTTCCTTTCTACCTGCTCAATGAGTAAATAACCAAACGAAGATAATCTGAATTGTTTTTTTTAAAGAGTTTTATTGGGCAATGTCGCCCGATACGCCTAGTAACGAGTCACGAAAACGTCTAAACCACGAAACTAGACCGCCAGTCGATAAAATGTCGATGCTATAGACATTCACGTACCAACACGATAACCATAAAACTATTTCATTAAATCATAACCAATCGCTGGATCCTATGATTTAAGTTTATTCTAAACTTACAAATGCCATAATACATAGTCTGTCTATCTAATCTATCTGTCTATCTGTCTATCTATCTATCTACATTCGTAACTAGAAAAAATCAATGTCCAGTGAAACATCTTCTTGCTATTGCATACGAATCAATCTTAGAGACACTTCACTCATCAGTTTGACATCTCTGTTACCCCTGTGATCTTTTCTCTCTACTTTCCACAAGCTTGCATTGTTATATACCCTTCTCATGGACCAGTTCCAACAGTTACAACCCCGTTCAAGACGCCAGGTTTCAATGGCATTAAATTTTCCCAAGAAAAAGCGCAGGACTGATTACCATACAAGTATGGATCGCAAAGGCCTTGTACAGGTTATAGGAGGTACACCTCAGTTTCATGTCGCTTTCTCTATCGGCTATTACAGGGTTCCCTTAAACGGACAAAGCACGGTGCCCCGTTATAAAGAAAGCTATGCTCATCATCGTTAAGCACCGGTGTACCGAGTGGTTTACACGCCTAATTGCACGTCTCAGAGTGGCTTTCTTTTGCAATGCAAAACAGTGTACCTATAGCCTTATAAGTTACTCTACAGAAACCTAAGTATTAAAAAAAAAAACTAGAAACCCTTTCTAAAAGATACAAAGGATTCGCAAAATAGTAGTTATATAAAAAATTAATAAACATTATACTAATAGTTAATAGCAACACTAACACTGACTAATACTATAATTCATTTGAACAGTCTAACCGAGGTGATTAAATAATAAACTTACCGGCGGTTTATTGCTGAGGGTTTCCAAATGGTAATCCCATTCGATAGCTCTCAAGAGAAGTCTCTGATAGCGACTCTCCAAGTTGCGTGCAACGCGGCAGACTAATCCAGCGGGCTTGGCTGCGGCTAATCCCTGGCAGCGACGGGCTAGAAGCGCCACTTCCGCGCAGCGTGATTCAATCTCGCGTCTCAGACTCTGTTTACAAAGCAACAAAAACAAAAACATTAAACATGACGTTGTATTGCCCAAACTTCTCCAAAACGCCTCCCCCGAGGGGAGTCGCCTACAACACTCTTTAACAGATTCATTTTGACCTTTATCCTCTCCACTACGTCATTACCATACAACTGTAATCAAGCTTCATAAAAATGTAAAAACCTTAAATCATTCCGCCAGCACCGGTTTATGCGGTTCAAACGTGACCGTGGATGATTTTTGGCGAGAGGACTTAACCGCCAATTCATAACTTTCATGACAAGCATACGAAGTGTTCGATTAGCCTTAAAATTGCTCGGTAGTTTCTACGCATCATTGGCACTGGGGCTAACAGTGAGCATCAATGTGTAAACCTTGAGTTCAGTCAGAAATTTCCCAAACATATAGCTTTTACAAACTAAATATGCAATCATGAATATCACGTAAAGCCACACGGTGCGATCATGTACAGTAAACTCAGCCGCCATTTTGAGTGCAATCCTTATATACTTTCTTCATTTAAAACTACTTTCAGTCTTGGTTATAAACTATATTTAAAACATAACGTTACATCGTCCTTAACGACATTAAACTTATAGCACGACAATATGCATATCATAATCACGTGGCTCATTAATCGTTTTAAACTTCAGCCGCCATTTCGAGTTAAACCCTTAGTTTCTTCATTTAAAACTGTTTTCAAGTTCAAGTCCAGTTTTATCGCGTTTCGCAAGTAGCCAATCTGACCTTTTACAACCAAGTCTGGTTATTTAATTGAAGATTTGAGTTCAGACTTAAACGTTAGACATCAACAATAAAGGAATGTAGAACCTAAATTCAAGTTTAAATATTTAATGACCAGTATATGTTTCCCTTATCATGAGTTCTCTTTTGTTCAGAAACCCAGCCAAAAACCCGCCCACGTTCACTAAAAATTCGCGTACATCCGTCACATTCTAATACTTTCATGACCGAAACAATTCCGGGCTACTCTTTTTAGGGAATAATAGCAAAACAAAAGCAACGCTGAATTGACGTATTCTTCAAAACAAAAAAGCTATCGATGACGCCAGCGTATTACGACCCCGTGGGTGTAGGTAGGTATACAAGACCTATGAAAACCATTCATCAAACTATACAGCAAGGGCGGAAATCGACCTAACAAATACGAAATCGATACCTGCTCGATCCATCAGCGACTTTTCAGCCGCAGAGTTCATTTCATTAGCCCGCACATAAACACAGCGAATCAATAAGCTAGCGATACTGCGCTATAAGGGCGCACACGGAAATCACACCACTGCTGAAACGATTACGCTGCTATACACGGTTATATCGACCAGGTTGCGGTTTATAACGGACAGTCGAAACTCATCACTTCAAACCTTTTCACAGGAACGACAGGAGCGTTATAACGGACGCTCGTTCCGGCGAAATTTACCGAGACAGGAAGCCTATCAATCTGTATTAGCTAACTGTCAAAACAGGAGACATCACATTGCGTAATATAATAGATCATCAACAGTTATACGGTATAGGAACTTGTACCATTTTGTTTATGGATACATCTTAACCAATAACTACAACATCTAGTTCCACTGACTATGACTAAGACCAACTTACCATGTCATCTAATACAACACTTTTATACCCGTTATCTACAACAACTTCCTATACATCACATGTGATAGAGATAACTTGAATTCGGACAAGTTATTCACTAACAGCGTTATACATTCAACATTTAATTGCCTTTCCCATTTACTTGAAAACCTGTACCTTCACGTTTTATCAGAGCATCATTTTATGTCAAGTTTGAACTTCACATAATGTACTTTGTTGGCTACTATACAAGCGGCACCAAATGCCCGGAACCCACATAACGAATATTGGCCAATGAAGACACCACAACTTGATACGTAAGAGATGATGTCAATGGTAAAGATAATCTGATCTGAATTAGCTCTGAAAGTGTGACTATTCCTGACTTGCACCAGCCCTGTAATTAGACAATAACCTCTACAAATACGCGTACGATGAAGACCCGGAAAGATCCCTCATGTTTCGACATTGAAACACCGATTCAACATGAAATTATAAAACAGCGGGCACCTGAAGGACTCACGCTCGGTTTCACTCCATTCCCACATCTACCACGGACTGGGGAAAAGGCCAACGACCAATAAAAACTTTTTCCTTCAATGAAACATTTCCACCTGATGGCAAGGACTCGTGTGGTCGCGCGCGGACACAACTGGCGCTTTTCATTCACGCAGCATGCCTCTGACCATTTCCGGTATGAAGAAGTGTACACACCGCACACTTCCGGTGTTTCCTTCGTTTTCGTCAATGGTTTCAAACTCCTGGAAATACACGTTCTCCAGCTTCAATACAACTTTGGTAGAGTTTCCCTATTCCCCGTATTCGTTAGACTTTCCAGTTCATGAATGAAGCATTCATCTCAACGTGTTGGACGCTCAAGCAAAACCAGTTGTGCGTCCCTTTTGACGACAAACCGCGGCTTCAAACACCGGAGAAACACAAATCGCCGGCGAACCGTTCCAAACACGTCGAGTTCAATTAGGCGTGCGAACGTCTACCTGCTCATTCATCAGAGGTGTGTGAGGTTCCGCAACGCAAACAGATCACATCCCCTCTGTAACAGTTACAGGGCAGGTTACATGGTTACCCGCTACCCATATTGGGGTAAGTGGACCACCTTTTATATGAAAATTTTATCTTTGCTTTTCTAAAAAAAAATTTCGAAAATACTTAAAAGTTGTCGCTTTTAACCAAACGGTCACAAAGAACCCGCCTTTTTGGTGGTTATCTGTCTAAAGGAGGCTGTCTGAAGTGTCAAAATTTACCGGGGTGAATGTCGCGCACCCAAATTCTACGGTTCGCAATCAACCCCCAACTTCCTCTTTTACCGGCGGTTCGGGTTCTTGCTGAATGAGAAACCGCGCGCACGGGCCAACTAGACCGCCCAACGAGGTCAGTAAACGCCGAACACCTCGACGCACTTGAATTATTCAAAATATTCCATCAAGGTACCAGAAGATGTACAGTTCAGGATTAAAAAGAGTAGAGAATAATATCAACATTCCTAGGTCTTAAGCAGCACTGTGTTCTAACGTAACTATCGATTCAAAATCAGTCAAATTTTAACAGTTAGATCAATTGCAACTTACTTCATACTTGGCAATTTCAATATTACTGGTAGAATTGAGCATGTTAAAGGTAAAAGGGAAAAACATTGTAATGATTTAAATTCAGTAAGATTTTATAATTACATTAACTATTACCTAGTCCATCTATGGGATAATTTAAATCACTGCAGAAGTGATCATATCAACTTTAAAAGGAGTTAACTTTCCCTACTATTGCAGTTTTTTTAAAAATATTCTACAGTTATTCTCGTGAAGGTTTCACAAAACTAAACCAAATCCTTAATTTAACGGTAAATGTTTCACTTTTTTAACGCAGTACTTTCATCCAGCTTTCACTCTAAGCGTTTTGGTGCTTTTCCCCAGAAAGGATAAGGGCGTTTTCCGGTGAGAGAAAAGCCCGTGTGCTTTCTACGGATCATTACCGGCACTTGAGAAGCTTTCAAAGGCATCTGCACTGGCGCAAACTTCTAATAGACTATAACTGAAGGCTCACGAACCATTCACGAATTCAATTCGCAACTTCACTCAAAATAAGTGGGAGAGGTAAAAAAGGTGAATCCAATAGACTCTGACCACGCAAAATACGTGCCCGATTGCACGACTTGCACCGAAAAGCACCGGTGGCTTTTTCCGATAACAGTAACGTAAATTGACCTGCAAAAGATAACGGTGTTATCGACGCCTTATCGATACTGTTTGCAGTGTTCAGTACAGCAGAACATTTTCATCATCACGAGCATCAGAGTTGAGGGAGGAGGGGGGGCGGAGGGAAGGGGCATAACTACGGAAGTTGGTCATCTTCATAACGGGGCTTTCACGTAATAGCCCGGTGCGTTTTCACCCTTTTTTTCATCCAAACTTAAAAAATAAAATAATTTAAAAAATAAATTTAAAAAAGACCCGGTGATCTGTGGAAGACCGACAAAAAACCACTCCACATGGGTGGAGAAAATGTCTAACACTGGAGGGTTTTGAAAAAATGTGGAAAATTACTCTAGAAAAGGGGGGGACGAAGGGAAGTAATTTGGAAACACCTAACGGCTTAAAAGGTTTCAATGTGCGTTTATATTGCTTAATAATAAACTTGGTTAAAACGTATGTGACCCTGGTTTATAGATCGGTATTAACAGAAAATCGCTAGTACATAAAAACTAGAAATAATTACTTGTAAACCTTAATTATGATTGTTTTAAAGTCGGGTTCGAAATTATGAATCAACAACCACACATTACGCAACTTTAAAATGTGATTCGCAAGGATGTCACGACATTGCCATAAATTAGTAATTTTGCTGTTTTTTTTAGACGGATACCATAATAATAAGAAGTTAATGTCGTGCGCACTTGGTCATATATGCATGATAGCATCACGAAATTAACGTAAGACTATCATAAACAGCCTCATATTGACAACTACAACAATAATGCGTCTCAATACAACACAGATAAGCCTGGCTTCCTTTTAAATGCAAACGCGTTTTCTCGTTAAAACAGCTTACTATCGAGAAAAAGACCAAAATAAATTGTTAACAGTGGCTATCCCTATTTTTTTTTTTTTTAAAGATAAAAAGACAACAGCTTTGTTGCCGAATTGAATTTGCTGGACGAAATACCCGGGTTCTACCTGATACGTGTGATATCAAACCAAGGATTCACTAAAACGTACGACAATACAGTGCCTCAATATGCAAATATCCACATTTAAAGCTAACGGCCATCATTCACTAATGACTCAATATAGAAGCTTTTTTGGAAGGAGAAAAGGTTATAATGAATCAACTTCAACCACGATTTTCCGACAGCTAACAAGAATTGAGATTATTTATTTTTAAAAAATTGAAATGAAAAGACATTGACACGAATAGCGAAATCGTGCAAAAAGTCTTCAAGGTTTCCAAAATTTCGCATCGAGGGCGATAATCTTTTACCTGAATCGACTTTTCTTCCTTTCCTCCGAGGGTCCGTCATATAACCTTCCACGCGGGAAAAAAACACCGATATTTGCGTAAACTCGAAAATAAAGAGATCTCGCGACCTCAATTAACGAACAAGAAGACTAGTCGTCCTACAGTCTCGGTCAGAAACTTTGCGTTTACAGGACTTTCTTTCCTTTCAAACTGTACGTCCTTGGACTGGCGGAAATAAAATTCCCATCAATAAACAAAGCACAGTGAAAATTCCGCAGAGCACCGAAAAGTTTCGGTCCGTTTCCTGCGCTTGTTACGGCAAGACTGATCGCGACCGAGCCAGAAATACAAGCGCCACGTTCTCCCTAGCGGGCCCCCCGACCAGTTACGGTATACACGACCGCGGTTGCTATAGCAACCGCTTAGATATGATTGTTAATGCATAACAAATTCGCTACAAGAAAGGCAGATTACGAGAAACGGGGATGGAAGACAATAGATTTCAGCTTATTGTTAATTTTTTTCGCTCGTGATTTGTTGCGGTTTAACATGTTCTGCGGTCTAATTATCAACTGCTGCTCCCCTTCTCCCGTCTTCAATTTAAAAAGTTACCTTCAGGTTAATTTAACGGCTTGCTGAATGGCAAAGTATAAAACTTGCACGAGAAAAGGTCATTAAAGCAGACAGCCAAGTGCCCGAATCGATAACGAGAGCTCGAACAACAAAACAAGGTTTCACTTTAATGTCAAGCGTTTCTTGAAAGGACAAGGATTTCTAGCATCTTCGAAGATCTATCTGCAAACCGTAGCTTGAATGTCAGACATTTTGCGATTTTTTAAGAAAAGGGAGAATTTCAAGGTTCCCATAAACGTTAGTTATCTTCTTCTGCTTGTTTTTTTTTTTTAATGTATGTGTGTAGATATCACCGGATTATGTTTGCCTCTGTGATTCTTAATTGCTTCGTGATGTCTCAAATTACAGATCAAGTTTCAGTGTAAGCCACTGCAGCTATAACTAGGGATGTCGAGTCGACTCGACTCGGACGTTCGCGGTAAACGACTCGACTCGACTAAGGGATTTTGCAAGTCGACTCGATCGACTTGGGGTCTACCGTCGAATATATAGCCGACTCGAGTCGACTTGACCGACTCGACTCGACTTTGACTCGACTCAGGCGCACATATCATCGATTCTGACTCGACTTGACTTGGCCCCGAGTCGAGTCGAGTCGTTGACATCACTAGCTATAACTTAAGCTTGTAATAATAGATCTTCAGATTAACATCTACTACGTACTGATTATTCCAAACCTGGTTTAGTACTGAGGACGCGTTTTGCCGACTTGACTAAGCTAACTGAAACTTCAATTAACTAATAAGTAAAAGATCCTAATATTAGTGTATTTATTCTTCGAATGTAATTGCTACATGTTTTATATGCATCTTTAAAATTTTTACTTTTTTTTTTTAATTAGTTATTAACTTTTCAAAGGATGATCCATTTGCAGTTTACAGCTGCCGTGGACCGAGACGGTGAACCAGTTACGTTACCGCGATCGGCAAACTTACAATTTCGCTTACTGCCGGTGTCGGTGCTACAAGAAACCCAGACATACCGACACGTTCTAGATAATTACAAGATTCGCGCAAGCTGCTATTACGGTCAGATTGCGACATCTATCTATTTGCCTGTCTTTGTACGATCTGTCTGTCTGTTTGCCTGCCTGTCTGTCTGTTTGTTTATCTGTCTGTCTATCTAAGTCTCTATCTATTGAACTATTGGTCTATCTAGATTATCTATCTATCTATTTATTCGGCTGCCTACCTACCTATCTACCTCATTGACTACCTATCTATTTGCCAATCAGTCTACCTGTCTGTTTGATATTAGTCTGTCCATCTACAACCTATCTATCTGTGTATCTATTCTATATACCTACCCAAGTATCTATCTATCTACCCATCTACCTATCTGTCTATCTGTGAATATTTACCTGCTTAAATATCCTTTACCTACCCATTTACGTTAACCTCGTATCTGTCTATCCATCTAATCCCAGACTCACATCTAAACAAACACTGCATCACTTAAAGTTAATGAATTAACTCTTTTATAAACCGCTAGCATTCTTCGTAAATCAACTCAGACTTATTCGGTTTCTCCAGTACCGCGAGTACAGGGAATATAGGCTATACGGGGGCGAATATAGGGTCCACAATACAGGCTTAACAACTAGGCTACTTTGTTTTCATAATTAGGCTACTTAGAACCCCCCGCGGACGGGCGTTAATTTCAGCAGAGGGCATCTGCGCTCTGCGCTACAAAAACCTACGGGGGGGGTGTGTTACTGTGCGTTCGCCTAGGCAACGTGGGAGAGAGGTGCAATTAACCGGCAACGTAAAATCTGCTTCATAATAATAATAACAACCTAATCTAACCCCATTCCATCGAGTAAGAAAAAAAAAACAGCCAATTTACGGCTAATGTTTAACACCTAACTACACATTCAATTACCGTTTAGCTTACGGTTTCCATTTAATGTTTATAGAAATTACATTTAATTTTACATTTCATCGAACTGTAAAGGTTTGTTACCTTGAAATCCAACCAGCTGATCATCTCTTCATTTTTCTATCTATCTATCTATCTATCTATATATCTATCCATCTATCCATCTAACAGTACATTTACCTGTCTACCTATCTACCATCTATCTATCTGTCTATTTATCTATCTATATACCTATCTGTCTACCTACCTATCTATCTGTTTACCTACCTTTCTATCTGTCTATCTATCTATCTATCTATTTATCTATCCATCTATCTATCTATCCATCTAACAATACATCTACCTGTTTACCTATCTACCATCTAACTATCTGTCTATTTATCTATCTATCTATCTATCTAACTATCTATCAATCTACCTGTCTATCAATCTATAAACCTATCTATCTATCTATCTATCTACCTAACTATCTGTATATATCTACCTATTTATCTAACTATCGACCTATCTATCTATCCATACAAACTGGGACGCGTCTCCTTTCTAAGAAGAACACGCAAGCAATTAACCAAACCCACAATTGCCACACTCGGTAAATCATACGAGCTGAATCTTCTCACGATCAGGTTCAATTTTACGACGAGTTCAAGTCACAGGTCACGGGGTCACTAGATAATGGCTTTATCGGAAATTGGATTCTCAAAACATTACGGGCGCGCTTCAAGACTTTTCCTGGTTCTTCTAATTTTATTGAAAACATGAACTCTTTTATCTGTAAAGTATTTAGGAGAACGTAACTTCTTTATAAAAACATAAAATAATATAACACAATAACACCCAAGTTTGCAAGATAACATTACAAACTTTAATTAATTAAATTCTCTTTAAAAATAACAATGAAAAAGGGACTGCAATCACTGACATGACATAGTAAAAATCACAGTTAAATCTTTTATCATTTTAAATTAAGTTACGTTAAAAAATAATAATAACAAATAATTTTTTAAAAAGTCTAGTTATGCACTTCACGAATATTGCAAACTCAGGAAACACAAAAAGGATCTAGAATACCAATTTAGGGTTATATCGGGAAATTCTTGTTAATTTTACTGGATGTTAACTTTAAATTATAATCACATTAAATTTACTTATCAAATAACCTTTAAACGTTACGTGTTTAGTTTCAGGATTTAACTCGCATAAAAAAACTTCAGTAAAAGTACAAGTTTCCTTAGATTTAAGCTAACTTAAGGTTTCGGTTTCAAAATACCATTCATGAAATAAATCGAATAAATGAGAAATCAAGTTTTGGCCACACAATTTAAGTTAAATAAAAGAGATGCCTTTACTGACAAGAGTCTAGCATTCCTAGTCTATCCCCTAGTTGTTTACTAGATTGTTATTAAAAGGTCCTGGTTTAATTTCCAGCGTAACATAAACTTCCTTCAGTTAATTTTACTCAAACCCAAGCGAACCCAAGTGTTTCGCCCTTTCACTGTTGAAAAAATTCAACCAGATTGACGTCATCTGTCAACTACAGAACCAAATCACAACATCTTTTTTCCAAACCATGTTTAAACCAAAAAAGACCTTCTACAAAACTGAGAAAGAAAGAACAAAATCCTAACTATGGAAACTTTGAAGAGGTTATTGGCCTTGTACGGTTGATTGGGGAAGTCAAGAAACCCTGGGGGCCACTGTAATAAAATAACGCTACACACCTACGCAAGAGTCCAAATCGACTAATCCTCTGCTGTTTTCTTCTTTTGCTGCGAAGTCCCGCAGCATTTGCAAGTGAAAACCGAGAAAAAGGTCTCATTTTTGAACAACGCATAACCGTAAACGCCATCTTGTGTGGCGACCCATAACCCAGACTGTTGCTGTTGTCTTTTCTTCAAATTCATAACTATACTTGAATATTTATTGTATTTCTATTTAACTAATAACCCGAACCATTGCACTTTAATCAGATATGTTGTGCTGAAAATATATTTAAGTATTATTATTATTATACAAAATTATTTGTTATTTAATTTAGTTTTTTTCTTATTATACTTATTTATGCTATATATATTGATCAATATTTTTTTTTAATGTTGGATTTGCGGTTTTACCTGGTGTTCCAGAATTCTCTGTTGGAGGGTTTCCTTGGTCCATCTGGGCCTCAAGATGAGATCTGGGACGCGACGCTCCATCTTCTTTAGCCACTGCTTCACGATGCGCAACTGTAGTTGCAAATCTTCAAAGTTAAGTCATTGAATTATTAACTTTTAACCACGTGCAACCAAATAATTTAATTCCGGTATGTTCATTACACAACGCATTAAGACCCCGGGATTTAAATCTAATTCATATTATCTGTCGAGGATGGATAATTAATTGGCTGTGCCAAGGATAATCGTGGCACATTTTCAGCCTTTCAAGAAATTTCGACAAGAATTCCCAGACGTACGTTTGGCCCCATCACGCGATTTTGTAAATTCCAAGGTCACGCGTCGACCTTCATTTTTTTCTTCTCTCTTTTAAAATAGTAATTTCCCAAATCCTCCTCAATCTATTGAAACGTCGAAGTGACATTTTCGTGATTATTGTGGAATATAATCAATTATTTTATAATTTTTAACCAAAAGATACCGGGAGCGGCTATGTCCTGGTCATCGGTCGGGCTGCCATCTTCACAGTGGGAGAGTTCCTCGTTGCGTTTCGGTGTCAAACCGTGATCTTCCCACGTCAGTTCTCCGTTCACGCTCTGCCAAACAAAACATCACGCATAGAAATTTAGCTTTTCACGTCAAAATATAAGTCTGACGGCAAGGACAACACGTCACTCGTCAGAATTTTTTTTTAAATTTCGAAACAATCATATAACAAGACTGAGAAAGGATAGGACGAGTACTGAATCAAGTGTACCAATATCTCAAGTACATTTATTTCCATACTTACCAACATGATGGAAATATGTACAATAATATGGACGTTTCAAAAAATTACCTTAAAAATTGATTTAATAGACATAATAGCAGAACCTCTGAATACTAACTTAACTTGAAATATTTCACTATTTTTACCAACTGTAACACAAGACAAGCATTTGAATCAATCAATAAACAAATCAATGGCTTATTTATAAATAATCGCAACATTAATATAAATTACGGTTTTAATGTTAAAATCACTGGAATATAACAGGTACATAGGCACAATACATCAAACTACAGTTGATATTTAACCCTCGTAATAGAAAATTAATTGACTGATTTTAAGGTCATATAATCTACATTATAACAACATAACATTACATAAAGTCAACATAATATTATCCAATACGGAGTAGCATGAGAGAATATAAACTCGGAAACATAATATATGCGATGTGAATGATGAAATATGTGTTATATATATACATTACAGCGTATGTCATTAACTATAATTACTATTAAATAGCAAGTTAGTTTCAAGTAAAAAAAAAACAAGGAAAACGGAGGGTTGGCAGCGCCAAAACAACCAGAAAGCCTACTTTGCAACTTTCAATGAGATTGCAGTCCATCAGGTAAGTGTAGTGAGCTTGGAGAGTGGGCCAATACTCGGGTCCTTGCCACGGAGTGGTCACCTGGCCTACATCTTCCTTCGAGTTGGCCGGAGATCCCGCCGCAGAGCCCCACGACCGCCTCCACAGCTTCTTCGCGCTTCCATCCCTTTGGAAAAGAAAAAATAATTAATTTGATTATTATATTAACGAGAGTTCTATTTAAACACAAAAGATAAAATAATTAGTTCTAATGTTAAAGAGTCTAACTGCTTACGATGTCCACATTGCTTTATATCATTATTAATACTTTTAACTTAGATTACTTTATACCATGATTAATTTCATATTTTTTTAAAATTATTACAACTCATTGATCAAGTCGGAATAGGTTAACAAGAATGTGTGAAATAAAATGGCCAATACGTTTAACTTTGATGTTAGAGGACGTTATTATTTATAGTAATACGTTTGACACCATCACCGTTGATACCAATATTGTTTTCTAATTAATAAATTATAATACTATTTTATATAAAGATGCATATCTTGGTTATTATTAATTACGATCGAATTAACGACACTTTAATCGATAATACATTCTTCCACGGACCAATAATATTTAAGAACGAAAAGCTATTTACAGTAACTCAAGCGGCTAATGTTAATACCGTATCCTTGTGAGGCTGAAAAAAGGTCTCTCCCACTTGGTCCTCAACACGTCTGGAGTACTGACTGCCGGAACTGTCGCCGTGGCGCCCGGATGGGACAACGACGACATGGAGAAGCTGTTCTTCAAGGCCGACAACGAAAAATCTAATCCAGAAGACAAATTTATTCACCTAATTTATTACTCAAAACGAACAAGTTGACATTGAAAATTACACACTAATTCATATAAGACAACGAACTTTAGTTAATACTGAACTGTCTCGATTAATTCACAATAATCTGATTCTATTTACAACTAACTGTTACAATTTAAATCATTTCATTAACTTGTCATTAACGTAATTAAAATAATCATTTCATTACCGTAAACTGAAATTCAGTAAAAAACTGAAAATTACGGTAAAAAAAAAAAAACAGATAAAACCTGCAACGTAAAATTTAAAGTAAATTACTTTAACTACTACGCGATTCCCATGATTAGGTAATACAAATTATCGATACTAAACCAATACAACATTTTACAGTATAGCAAAAAAATGCGTAGCTTTAATAATTAAATGTCTAAATTAATTCAAATGTAAATAAATCTAAGTTTAAAGTCCAACTATTTACGATAGAAGTTTTTTTAAGAGGAAAAACTGGAAATATAATGAGACTCATTGGTATTCAAGGACAGTGCAGAGACTGTTTAACCAGCGCTCTTGGAATGCTATCGCTTCGGCAAGCCGGCGGAATTTCATTAAAACCCTATTTGAGTTTTTTTAAATAAAATCTAGTTGGAAAAATTGTTACCAGTGACTGCGTTGGGTCCTGCTTTGCGTTCAGACTGCACACGCGGTGCTCTTTTAAACAGCATCTCCGGGGTCGACATCATCGGGTCCGGTTTGGTGAAAGATGAGTCAAGGTCGGTCGAGGTCCTGTTTCGAGGGGCGGACCACGTTGCGGACGGCCATTCCGAGTTTATTCGTTGTCTTCTAATTTTTTTATTTATAATAATGTCAATCAATTTTACTGTTGATTAATATTATTATTTTTTGTTATTCATTTGTTATACTAAGCAGTTATTGGTCGTTCAACCAATTATTTTTAAAAATAAATTTTAGCGATATTATTAATTCATTATTCTTACTTATGTAATATTTTTGACAAGAATAGGTTATTTTATATATTATTAATTAATATTCTTATTCAGTTGCTATATTTTTAATATTAATAATTTATTTTATCGTACCAATTTATTATTGGCGATTTTTCCTTTGTTATTAAAATTATTTACATCAATTTCACTCTTAATTGATACAACTATTAATAGTTATCACTTTCCATTGATTAATTAATTAATTGATATTCGGTTAGATATTCATCAGAGTTATTGGCACAAAAAATACCGAATCACCGCTTCCCGTTTGCCTATAAATGCGAGGTCGGATTTCGGAGCGAGGTCAAGGTCGTGTAGAGGTCGTCGAATCGGTGTTGATAAACCTTGGCTGGCATTAGCCATAAATACACTTAAATGCTGCGAACACAAAAATAAATACATTATTCAATTAAGTTTTAAAAAATACGATATTGAATAAAATTTGAATATTACTAATGTTTAAAACTGAATCGCGCTATATAGTCAAAATAACAATGAAACAGTTTTTTTTTAAAGTTAAAAGGTCTTAATAAGTGATATTAGAATTGCCCATGAGCTGAATACATTACATTCTTATGACAAAGTTAAGAATGAAATAGTTGAAAAAAGATAAGATTGATGTTTAAATTAGCCTGGAGCTATACAAGTTGAAATTCTTTAGTCAAAATAACAATGAAATGGAAAGTGTCACAGTAGAGTGCCTTCCGTCTTTAGGGTAATTTTTTTTCTAAGGAGGTTGAAACTTTTAACTTCACAGAGGATGCAGATGTTATTACACGCGGCATTTCCGCCATAAAAGGATCTATTTTGGTCGACTGATTTTCAAACCCCCCTTTTGTTTCACCCCAGCCTCTTGTTATTCTTTGCAGATGGTCACCGACAGCTACTTCCCGCATTCCTAAGCAACTCTCTCCTTTCACAGCGTACGCACGTGCGTGGGAGGAATACAGATCACGGCGTTCACGTCAAATTTGTCGACCAGACATTTCCCGCGAGCACGCCGCCTGGGCTTCTCGACGTAAACGACGGACCTGTAGGCTGAAGCGAGACTCGTCGCTTACCACTCGTCTCGGTACGGCAAAGCGTTTGGATGCCCGCGCCGTGCCGGGATGCGCTGGAGCTGGCTAAATAGTGGAAAACCCTAAAACCCGTCACTTAGCTACTGGTTTTTTCATTCATTTTCAACTCAAGGACGCGGAAAAACGCACGTTACTCACAACATGCCTCAACAGAATGCTATTTTTTTGAATTATTTGACTGAAACTTACCTGGCAAGGTTTGTAAAAGGTTTGTGGTTACTTCACTTCGTTGTAAAAACTTTGCAGTAGGCTTTTATCCCGAGAAAAAAGAACTGAAAGTCACCAACAACCTGCCAACGCCTTTGACAACATCGTCGGCCATGACCAATAGCGATTGACCAGTCCCGTCGAGAACCGCAGTGAAGGCGCTGAGCTGACTGTTACAAAATTTTCAAAAATTTTAGCGCCATCTAGCGTCATATTCCGCATTTTCAATTTAAAGGAAAGTGTAAAAGTTCTATTTGAATTATATTAAAACAGTTCAATATTTCATTTTTTAAATCTCCTTTCCAAAAGCACTTAGTCACAAGTTACCCAATTTTATAATCGATTAAAATTATCATTGCACTGCTATTAAGTAAACGCCTCTTTCTAATAATGGCAATAGTAATAATAATTTAATAAAACAATGTCACGTTATACTGGGACTTCGCTACAGAGTGGCTTGATTTTCACTAATGCGACACGCGTCACCTAGTGATGAAATTCTGCAATACAAACCTTTGGATAAGAATTTTCGTCTGCGCTTATTTTACCCGCCGGTTTCGCCCAACCCCCAACCAACAGATACCGTACACTACAGTGTACGAATTTCTTAAGTTGCACTGAGATTTAACCTGGAACCAAGTTATCCTATTGTAGAACCATTATCATTATGTTTCGCAAAGTAATTACTGCCTCGGGATTGGTTTTTGGTGGCTGGGCGGCGGGACTCGCGACAGAACGCTACAATGTAAAACAATCCTCCCTAGCGCTCAGCACTTCTGCAGAGGTGGATATTAATTATATGGCACCGAAACCCGGCTTGCCTATATTCGGCACAGTCTCTGCTGCAAGTTTGGTTCCAACGGACAATAAACAAAGTTTGGCCAATGTACTGCCTGCAGAGCCGGCACCGAATGCTCCCCGAGTTTCTCAGGTACGAATCACAACTGAATGGATTCAGCAGAGATAATACCAACTTATTCTAACAGATTATGCGGTTTGGTTTTCCTGGACTCGATAACATTAGATCCTTTGACGATTACGTTCTGTCCTATGACAAAAGAAACCGCACTGCCCACTGGGTTTTCGAGCACCTTACTCGTGATTCCGTCGCTTATAATGCTGAAGTAGACCGGTCCAAGTGCGATTTTGTGGAAGATACCTCAGTTCACCCGTTTTTCAGGTATATCAAGACAACACTGTGAAAAGCCTTATTTGCTAATCCCCTACTTCACAGGTCCCAGAATAGCGATTACAAAGGCAGCGGTTTTGATCGTGGACACTTGGCCGCCGCTGGGAACCACCGCAAATCGCAAACTCACTGCCAGCAAACTTTTCTGCTCTCCAACATGTCCCCGCAGGTTGGAAGGGGCTTCAACCGCGACTCGTGGAACCGACTGGAGAAATACGTCAGGGATTTAACCAAACAGCACAGAAATGTTTATGTCTGCACTGGACCACTTTACCTACCAAGGTATGGAATAAAAAACCTCAATATGACATTTCAACCATAGTTTTTGCTTTAATTACCAGGAAAGAGAACGATGGAAAGATGTACGTCAAATATCAGGTCCTCGGTACAAACCACGTCGCCGTTCCAACTCACTTTTTCAAAGTCATCGTCACGGAGTCAGAGGACCGTACTCTTGCACTGGAGTCTTACGTAATGCCTAACGCTCCTATTGAGGATAGCACCCCGTTACAGGTGTTCCAGGTTCCTCCCGAGACGGTCGAGAGGGCTGCGGGGCTCCTTTTCTTCGATAAAATCAGCCGTGACAAACTGACCAAAGTCAACGGCAAAAGTCAAGTTTGGATTTGAAGTCCCGCTCAAGCCAGAATGTATAATTTTAATTTCAGTCTTTTCACTGCAGTGCAAAATACAATACAAAGAACTTAATTAAGGTTAAGTTTGACGTGTATGAATCCACGACCAGTTTAACATACTATGATCGCCGTAATGCCGTAAGGCCAGTTTTTGTGTTGAGTTAATGGAGGTTATTAAGGTAGTGCTAGAAATAACGTCAGGATCTCTTAATCATTAATTACTACGTAAATAAGCCCTTCAATCTCGAGCCGCCTTAACTAAACAGTCGTAATTGCTCTACACGTCCTCTTCGTTCTCGAGGCATTTCCCTCAGGGGAACCACTACGGTGCAGCTCAACTTGAAACAACGCAATATGTAGATGTCGCCTCAGTTCTTCGGGTCGATTGTCTTTCTTGTTTAATGAACATGTGAACGTGTCACAGAATCCTTTTATACCATTCCAGCTTATTCAGCAAAGGAATCTAATCAAAGAGCACGGGAGTCGAGCGTTTCTGTTATTACGATTATGGATAATTTGCAGGCGAAATAAGAAAAGAAAGATGCAATTCATCATTTTTAACTCTCACTAGGGGGAATACATGGTGCTCCTCTGTGAAAGAACCTGATTAAAGAGGGTAAATAGACATTCACGCATTTTGAAAGAAGATTGATTTCACCTAGGCACTTGTCACTCAGCTTCTGTATTCATGAAGTTAAGTGTTGTGTAACACATATATGCACAAACCAACCAGCCATGTGATTCATAAGGTGATAGTATCCTTCAATGCGATATAACTCCTTAAAAATTCAAGTTTCGTGTTATCTTGTCGCCAGGTATACGAGGCGCAGAACGAGCTTAGCGCTCAAAATGGCGGCTAATATCGCCAATTCAAGACTTTGACAAAGCGTATGATTTTGCGGTTTGCTGTAAATCTATGGTTTTTGCTCTATTCGACTAGGACATAAGAGGAACGAGACACGCAATAGCTCTTTGATTATAGTTCTGTCTTTCCGTAAACTCTCGTGAGCTGCTAACGAGTTTTATGCAAATTTGTTCGCGTCCTCCTCAGGGCGCTGTCAAGTGTTCTTTAGTGGCGTACATGCAAACGTCTTGCTTAGCTAAGCGCTTTTATTCCGAAGGGGCTGCTTAGCACAACCTGTTACAATCAGAAGCCCTATTCAAGCCTTGACTCACAGTAGCAGCTTATATGCTGCATGTATTAATCGAAAGTCCAGATTCGCAAGTGTATAGTATCAAACCTTGTGGGGACTGACCTATTTTACTTAAATATACATAGTATAACTTCAGTAATTAAATACTAATTAACAGCACATAACTTAAGGAGAATTCATCATCAATTCACCACTACTATATATTTTGATGATTTACGAAAGATTCTTGAGTATGAAATGAAAGTCCTACGGATTGCCACATCCTCTTGGTGACTTGCAAACCTATTCAAGCCTAGTCATGCAACATCAAACCAAGAATGGGGGTTGATTCACAAGTTAGCCGGCTTTTGTAACTTCAAGAAAGAAGAGCAAACGAGTGATGTCAAGCAGACCGTAAGATTGCAAAAGACAACCTAACGCGACATCAATATTTATATGCTATTCTGAATTACGTTCCCATAACATTTTTACCCAGTAACAAGTTATTTTTACGTGAGTATTAAAAAGGCATGGCAGTATATTAGATGGATAGAGAGAGAGAGATAGATAGCTAGATAGCTAGATAGATAGATAGATAGAGAGATAGAGAGATAGAGAGATAGAGAGATAGAGAGATAGAAAGATAGAAAGATAGAAAGATGGATAGATGGATAGATGGATAGATATATAGATAGATAGATAGATCGATAGATAGAAAAACAGGTAGATAGACAAGTAGACAGATGATAGATAGATAGATAGATAGATAGATAGATAGATAGATAGATAGATAGATAGATAGATAGATAGATAGATAGATAGATAGATAGATAGATAGATAGATAGATAGATAGATAGATAGATATATAGATACAGATAGATAGATATAGATAGATAGATAGATAGATAGACAGATCGAAAGACAGGTAGATAGACAGGTAGACAGATGATAGATAGATAGACAGGCAGAGAGATAGGTAGATGGATAGATTGTAGTAAACAGAGATGTAATACATATACAACTTTCCAATAAACAATGAAACGAAGGACTGAAAGAATTTGTATGCGGGCTAACGAATTTCTTGCATGTTAAGTACGAAAGACTATATTGTCACGTCCCGCTTCAATTTGGTGTTTCGCAGGTTTCACGTGTCAATGGAGAACAGAGGTAATAGTCATGGAATAGAAGAAAAACCGGGCATGCTCAGCTCGTTCCAAAGAGCAGGCTTTTGTAGCTGCACCAGCATTCCAGATGCACTCATATCGCGCCCGGTATTGGTCTATTCACACTCACATGGCTCTATGAATTGCATAAACCAAGTGGCTACCGCACGAACAACCCGACAACAGGTACGAACTTAAATGACAACTTAATCTTAATAGACTTTGATAATATTCCATACTTTTCACCTCTTCTACAACAAGTTAGTAAATAATGAATTGAGACTCGGTAACTCGGAGGGAGTAATGATTTGACGGATGGTTGTTCTGCTGAAGGAAACGATAGAAGTATTTATATGTTTCATCGCTGTAACTTTCGGCGGAAGATCACGTTTACTTCTCTTGTTTGAAGTTCTTTGAACAATCAGCGTCGCTTTATCGTTCTTAAACCCCTGTCTGTTATCATAACTTCCGAGCGCAGCAACAAAATGAATCTCAGCAAGAAAAGTTGCAGGTGATCTAGTTCCACTATGTTCGTGGATCTATCCCTGTAGATCGTCGTTGCCTGGAAGCGGTAAAAAAAATTATTAATCATCGTATCTACTACTTTGATAGTATGCAGAAATAAGGGTAAATAAGGGAGTAAAGGTTTCTTTGTTTTTGTGGAATTACTGGAAATAGCTTAATGGCTGTAATGGATGGAAAAACTTAAATAGAATTGTAGACCTTGCCAACGATATGCAACAAGTACTGGAAATACTTTGGGCGATAGAATTTTGAAATGGGGAACACTAGCTATCTATTTGCCTTACTATCTGTTATTTGATCTATCTATCTGTTTTTTTATCTATCTGTCTATCTATCGATCGATCTGTCTATCTGTCTATCTATCTATTTATCGATCTATTACTCTATCTATCGATCTATCTATCGATCTATCTATCGATCTATCTATCGATCTATCTATCTATCGATCTATCTATCGATCTATCGATCTATCGATCTATCTATCGATCTATCTATCGGTCTATCTATCGATCTATCTATCGATCTATACATCTATCGGTCTATCTATCGATCTATCTATCAATCTATCTGTCTGCCTGTCTATCTATCTCTCTCTCTCTCTGTATCTAGCAGCTATCATTCATCAATATATCCATTAATCTTTCTAATTTATCTATTCATCTGTCTGTCTGTCGATCTGTCTCTCCTTGCATCTATCGATCTACCTACCTACCTACCTGCCTACCTACCTGTCTACCTACCTACCTGCCTACCTACCTGTCTACCTACCTATCTATCCATCCATCCATCCGTTTGCCTAACCATTTATGCATCCGTTTATCTGCCCGTCTATCTATCTGTTTATTTAGCTAACTTTTGCTAATATGGCTTTTCATTCCTTTGTTCATTCGTTGTCCGCCCGGTTTGCATCTATTATACCCAACTATTCCATGAATATCTATATGCAAATCAATAAACGGATGGAAGAGCTCCTGTGCCATAATAAATCATTCAGCAGTCATGCGCTTAAGCTGGGAAGAGCATATAACTAGCTTTCTGACAAATCCGCTAAAGTACTGCTGTAATAAAAACCCTTTTCCATGCAAGACTTAACAGTTCTTTCGCAATTTGCCCGTGTCAAAATGGCACTTTCGCAGACGCGTTTAATTTTGTTTACGACTCTTTTGACGACCCGTGAAAGGTTCGGTAAAAACAGACTGCACACACTTTACTTCATCACCAGCCTTTCTTTTCCCTTCTTAATTGTTCTCGTCTTTTCACGGATCTAATGAATGACACAAGTTATGGCCCCAAGTTCTAACGATTGCATTGTGCAAGCAAGGTATAGGTATCCTTTTACAGATGAGGTATGAGGATATCGCTTTCACGTGCAGTGTTACTTAAGTTTAATAACCTTTAATCTTAATATCAATTACAGTTATTTTTTGATTTTCATTTTGTGTATAGAAGTCCGTGCAAAGTTTGCCTCAGCAGATTTTTCAAATCGCAAATCGGATATAGAACGCAAGGCATTGCCAACAGATCCTGTCAAATAGAAGTGAGATTCTGAGCGTCTTTGGCTCTCGAGAAGCTTTAGAATAGAGAAACGCTATGGCGGCAGAAACCTGTATCGTTGCGATCTAATGCTTATACATGAAGATCGTACAATTTTTGTCAACATCCTTGCTCTTACATTTGAAGCGCATCCATTACTTGACTGTTACTGTTATCGTTGTGTCATTTATATATTTATATCCGATTCTAGTTGGAACGTGAGAACCATTACCGGATGGGACGAATTGTTGTTTTTTTACGACAGACGTGGATTTCTGAAGTCGGATCACGTCACAAGTGTTAGATAGAGGCTAGAATAGCTAACAGGCTGCGCAAATCGCCTTTACACGGTTTCCATGATAACGCCAGTTGGGTCCAACAGCCTCTCTTTCATCGTTTGCATATGTCATTGGGTAAAGTAGAGCTAACATGTTGCGTAAGGTACCAAAACAATATGTTCTATATGTATTACAGCGCTTGCATTCATTAACACAAGGACAAATCATAAACTTAAGTATTTATACGATCGGTTTTACATTATTGAAGTTAGTCCGTTGAAACCAAACCGCTTTCTGGACGGATACACATATGACTTGAATGACCAGCGAAAACATGGGTGTCGCGTGTAGGTGTTATGGCATTTCATTACCCGGTAGTTCATGCCCCTTGTACCATTCTTCTTGGTAATTGTACTGCTGAAGCAGTTTTTATCGCAGCTTCTAGAATTTTTCACTTATGCTGCATTACCCGTGTTGTTCATTACCTCTGGGTTATTCCGTAATGAAACCGAGTTAAGGGTTTTTCGGTTTTTCAGTGTTTTCCTCTCGAGTACATGTTCATTACAGAAGGGCTTGACACTAATGAGGCTCGTAATCATATCTATCTGTCCATCAACATAGCTATCAGATTGTCTGAGTGTCTGTTTTGCCCGAGGGGTTCGCTACTCCATTTCAGGTGTACGTAGTCAGGAATCATTTCATGATTCTTACCCTCATTTCTCATTGATTTTAATGGTCTTTACTCGTGATTCTCCACCTCATTTCCCTCATTTCCCCGGTAAGTGTACGGTGATTCTTGGGAGTAGCGAACCCCTCGGTTTTGCCGAAGTACACATATAACGATCTAACCATTCGGCTGTCCATCTATCCATCACATCCATATCTATCCATCCTTCTATCCATCCATCTGTATCTAGCCAATTAGCTCTCTCTTTCTCTCCCTAGCTATGCGTCCAACCCATCCAACTATCTACTGGACGAAGTACTTATCTGCTTACCTATCTGTCTATCCATCCATCGATCCATCCACTTATCTATCTGTCCATCTGTCTCTGTCAATGTATCTGTCTATCTATCTATCTATCTATCTATCTATCTATCTATCTATCTATCTATCTATCTATCTATCTATCTATCTATCTATCTGTCTATCTGTCTATCTATCTATCTATCTATCTATCTATCTATCTGTCTATCTATGCATCTATCTATCTATCTATCTATGCATCTATCTATCTATCTAACTGTCTATCCATCTATCTATCTGTCTATCTATATATTCGTATATCTCTCTATCTATTGATCGAACTACCTACCTACCTATCTTCTATCCATCGCACCATCCCATCAGTCCACTATCTAGCTGTCAAACTACCTTAGCAATCCACCTATCTAGCTAGCTAGTTGGTTATCTACTTGTGTATCTGTGTATGTCTATCTGAAACACATATTGGCGTATAAATGAGTACACAGTACATCAAGTCAACCACTTGTACAAGTACGTAATTTTCCTTAGGTAAACCATGTATGGTATGGTAAGCAGTCAACCGACTAATCCACGACACTCACGCCACCAAACGATTAATACGTCCAACACTGCGGTCGACTACATCGAGCGGGACGATCGCAAATCAAAATCGCTTTATAGAAGGCTAGTCGGGTGCATCAGGCAGACATGGACTGGAGTCAAACAATCTCTTGGTAAGGCTAGAAGCAAACTAGACAGTCTATTCCCACAGAATCAAGACTCGTTATAAAATGAAATGATCATTCGTTGTTCATTACAGATTCTGAATTCGACGAATGGGACAATCCGGTCTACAGACGGCCTAAAAGTCTGGAACATCTCATGTCACAAACTCGGTTCTCTCGAGCCGAGCTAAAACGTCTTTATCGCCGATTTAAAGCGGAATGTCCAACCGGTCTTATCAGGGAAGATGCTTTTAAGACCGTCTACGCTCAGTTCTTCCCTAAAGGAGGTCAGTATGTGTTTCAGTACTAACGATTGTTTTTTTTTTCAACTATTTCGTATCATTCATGAATGTTTTTTAAAAAATCAGTTTGCAATTGTAAAAGTGAAGCTGGGTTTTATAAAAAGAAGCTTAGATCAACAACCGCCGCCGGATCATAAATTGCTAGAAAGTTAATATAGTAGCTTGTTCTCTGGGGCCATATATCAGTTATATGAGGAAGACAAGTTCAACTTTCTATGCAACAAAAGCGAGCCAAAGTTTCGACGTTGCAGAGCAATTGTAAACACTATAGAGAACGACAAGCAACATTACATAAACGGAAGGAAAAATGAGAAATTGAAGTTGAATTTGAATTTGAAAGTAAAAACCCTCTTTACCAAAAGTTGAAACTTAATTATAATATTCAGCTATTTACGACTCACTGATATATACAGCGGACCTGTTACCTTGTATCCGCAATAGGATACGCAGTAGTATCGAATACAATCATATTTATCTATCTATCTACCTATTTATCTATCTATTTACCTATCTATCTCTCTGTCTGTATGTCTGTCTGTCTGTCTATCTGTCTGTCTGTCTCTCTCTCTCTCTCTCTATCTATCTATCAATCTATCTATCTATCTATCTATCTATCTATCTGTCTATCTGTCTATCTGTCTATCTATCTATCTACCTATCTTTTTATACTGCATATACATTAGTATGTAATCGTATTTGTGTGATTAACTAATCGTCTAGAAGGAGTCTGATTACTGTAAGAAGAATGACTGTTCATTATTGATTTTAATGGCTTTTTCTTCTATTAGAAAAACTTAAATGAAAAGTTATCCTTCATTAAATATTCTATAGGTAATGGAAGTCTGTACTACCGTTACGTCTTTAATTCGCTGATGAAAGAAGACAAGGACTTTTTAGAATTCGAGGTAAGCACGAGACTTTCTTTTCCTCAGTTAACCCCAACGCAATCTTGGATGTTAAGCTACGGATCAAAGGACAAGTTTGTCAAACAGGATTTGGTTCTGGCCTTATCAGAACTGGGCCGAGGAACCAACGAGGAAAAGTTGCACTGGGTCTTCCAAGTCTACGATATCGATGGCGACGGTGTCATTTCCAGGACTGAAATGGAACGAGTTGCCCTATCTATCTGCGAATTGACTGGAATCAACCAGCCGCTTTCGCAGGCAACTTGCGTCCAACTTTGGGTCGATAGAGTCTTCGAGGTGAGTTGTATGACGTAACTGAAAATGTCGATGTGTGAAACTACAAAACTGTTAAATCAGTTGAACTGCTTACTTTATCCTTAGCGTCAGAAACGATATGAGCTAGAAAGGAAATAGTGAAAAACGATAAATTACTGTTACTATGTGATTGTTATTTATGTCATCTTTGAATGGCTGTTCATCTATACGGTCATTCATAAAGCCCTGTAACGTAATGGCTGAAATAAATCCTTGTAACAATAGCAAGGATAGGATTATAAAGGAGCGTTCTTATAAAAGAAGATTAATATCACTGTGGGCTTTGAGGTGTAATGTATTAACCGATAAAAGGGGGAATAGCTTTGAAAATCTAGTTTCGTTCTGTAGTTAAAGTTTCATCCCCTGAAATGTAATATTCAAGTTAAGTAAAATTTATGAATATTTATTGAAATTTTTGCAGAAAATGGATTCGGACGGAGACGGAGTTATCAGCCGCGAGGAATTTTTATCAAGCTGCATCAACGACGAGCAAATCACAAAATCCCTGACTTTCTTCGAAATCTCTACTTAAACTTGAAAAGTTAAATTTTAGTTGTCCGTATTTAAACTTTAATACCGTTTGTCTTGACATGAGTCGAGGAAAATAGACGCATCTAAGAATAAAACGTATTATCCAGAAAAAGATTCTCAGGAAGACTCGTTCGTGATGAAGGTCATCCAGAGGTGAAAGCGCGCGGGGCCTTTTACATAACCATGTTGTTCTTTTACGTTACGTAAATCCAGAAGATTCTAGTCGAGTAGGAATATTGAAAAACACGGATGGCATTTTAGCTATTCACTGAGCGATACAATTCACTTTTTTGTTGTAATGTTCATTTCTTTCATGGATTGTAACCAAAGGTCACGTGGTTTCCTCTTTCACCTGGAGGATGTTGAAAAATCCTCAGCGTTATATAAGAGTCACGAGGCTTGCACGTGTTTTCTTCAACAGAAAAACAACTATCTATCTATCTATCTATCTACCTCTGTGTCTATCTGTCCATCTACCTTGACAAGATAGGTAGATAGATAGCTAAATAGATAGATAGAAAGATAGGCAGATTGATTGATAGATCGATAGATCGTTAGATAGGTAGGTAGACAGGTAGGTAGTTAGGTAGATAGATATAGAAGACAGAAAGACAAGATAGACAGACAGACAGACAGACAGATAGACAGATAGGTAGATAGATAGATAGATAGATGGATAGATAGCCAATTTGAAATTAAACATCAATCTTCAAGTTGAACAATGTACAAGGTTAATGGAATGTATCGTTACTAGAAGGTTTATAACTGAATCATAGAGCGAATCTAGATCTTCTAGTTGTTTCTATGCGAGAAGATAAACAAATCGAGAGAAAGTTGCCCATTCTAGAGGCTCATAACCTACCCATCTTCGAGTGGTTACACAACAGGTAAGGGTATCCCATGTAGCCATTCGAAAGTAAAACTTGCTGGAAACCATTGTTATTGTTACCTGGTTCTCATAGTCTTCACTTTGGCTTGATTTCTAGTATGTTCTTTCCCAACTTCTGGTTTCCCTATAAAAACCCCGATTCCTCAGTCGGTAAACTCGTAGTCACATTCGACTCGTCTCCTCTACTTAACTAACCATGAAGTTGTTCCTTACTTTGGCTGCTCTGGTAGCTGTAGCCGTGGCTGGTCGTGTGCCGGTAAGTTGAGATCAAGTCTTCATTCCCATGTTTTGCTATTTTACTTAATAAGATTTGCTAGTAGTTTTACTGTATTATGTAATTAACTAGATAAAATTATAACCAACTGAATTTTGTAAATAGGCGAATCAGCAGCATGCTCTCCAAGAACGACAAGCAGCGGCTTCTGGAAACATTCCTCAGGCGCTGGTTGCTAACGGTTTTACTACCTTGGCTGATTTTGCCGGCAAGGCTGGCCTGATTGAAGTTCTTAGCGGCCCAGGTACAGTTCATAGTTTATTTAGTAGTTTGGTTTATAGTTAAACAGACAATTTGTAAAACTAGTATATGAAGTACAGTCTAGCCCTGTATTGGATCTACTGCAAAAACCTAGTATGTTTAGATAAGTGATAGGAAGTCTTAACCTTCTGTTTATGTTAGATTACTATCTCTACTGCTAATTGTATATGCTAACATCTACTGTAAGTAGCATTGATTTAAAAGTGCTTGATGCTGCTAAGTATACCACAGGCTTAGGTTAGGCTGCCAACGACCTGTTTAGCTAGTCGGTATCTGGTCAAGTAGCAACTGTTATTACTACTGTTGTAACTACTACCTACTACCACTAATATCACTGTTACACTTACTACTACTATTGCTACCATTACTACTACTATTACTACCAGTTCTCCTACTACTGCTACGATTACTTGATACTTTTGCTACTAAACTACTACTACTACTACTACTACTACTACTACTACTACTACTACTACTACTACTACTACTACTACTACTACTACTACTACTACTACTACTACTACTACTACTACTATACTACCGCTGCTACTACTACTACTGCTACTATACTACTACTACCACATACTGCTACCGATACTACTTTTTTTACCAACACCATATTATATCATCATATATATCAATAATATCATACTTTGAATATTCGGAATACTATAACTTCATTCAAAAATGCTTATAACCGTTCAGGTCCTTTCACTGTATTCGCCCCAACCAACGCCGCTTTCGCCGCCCTTAGCCCAGACCTAGTTCAGAAGCTCAGTGCTAACCCCGAACTTCTGAGATCGGTGCTCACTTACCACGTCGTCCCTGGCAAAGTCCTCTCATCTGCCCTGCAGAACGAACTGGTTGCTAACAGTGTTCAGGGATCGCAGCTACGCTTCAACTTCTTCAAGACCGGAGCCAATGTGGTAAACTACTTTTACTATTTACTAATTAAACTAGATCCTTAATAAACTGCTATTTACATTTCGATTTGTATAACCTTTTGCAGTTCCCCACTGTCGAAGGTGTCCCGATCATCAGCGCCGACATCGCTGCTAGCAACGGTGTCATCCACGTCATCGATACTGTTCTGACCAACACTCCTAAAGGAAGCATCGTTGGTGTCCTGGCTAACGACCCACGTTTCTCTACCCTGGTCACTGCCGTCAAAGCTGCTAACTTGGTTGAAACCCTCGATAAATGTAACTTAACCCTGACATTCCATTCTATGTAACATTATACTTAAAGGCTAATTGTATCTTTATACGTATGTAAAATCAGCTGGCCCTTTCACCGTTTTCGCACCGACCAACGAAGCTTTCAACGAACTACCCGCCGGAGCTTTGAATAACCTCCTGGCTAACCCCGAGGATCTGAAGAAGGTCCTTTTGGGTCACGTTGTGTCGGGTAGCTACTTTAGCCGCGGTCTCCAGTCCGGTATCGTACCCACTCTTAAGGAAAGCAATGCTCGCATCAACCTCTCGCGCTGTAAGTTTCAATATTATATCTATTAACTAGTAATGCATGGTAGCACGGTACTTCTATACAAGTAACTGCATATTTAAAGTTAATTTAGTACTTTTTAAAACAAGGGATTGTAGCAGTAAGTAACTTTTCAAAATTGTGTTGCAGCTGGAGTTCAAGTCGAAGCCGCCAATGTGATCCAAGCCGACATTTCCGCTACCAATGGAGTCATTCACGTTATCAACAAAGTGATCTAAAGTATGTTAAAAATTTTCTTTAATAAAAAAGAAAGCCCTGGCCTTTATTTTTTATCTCTTTTCGTAAACCTCTTGAAAGTGTTTTTTATAATCTTCCATTTTATAACGCGCAATACAAACACGCACAGTTAATGCACCGCCAATAAAATGTTAACTATCGATTGAGAAATGATCACGTGATGTACGTTGATAAACTAATCGCGTCGTAAAACTTCACACGAGGAATTAAAGTAGCTTTATTGATGCTATTTCAAGTTATCTTTCGACTGCGTAGGAAGCTTGCAACTCTTAATGAACACTCAGAATTTATTCTGTTTATGTCTATTAAGTTTTAACCACAAGTTTACTTAGTTGACTTGTCTTATCAGCCACTCGTCCGAGTGGTCCGTAAGGATGTACCAATACACTTATAAGTACCTGTCATTTGTTTGTCTTATCACGTGTTGAACAGGGGATTTGGTCGCTATCTACGTTACCTTGAATGTGTCCTCCGTTACCTTTAAATTTGCCCATCGGATTCGGGGGTGTATCATTGAAGCTTTACAGACACTAGCAGTTCGCTGCTCAACTCGGCTTCATTCGTGGTCTGCCGTAAGTTCATTATCTTTTAATTGAACTCATATTCCACTTTAAAATGTTAACTTATACCATCTAGTTCATCTAGGTTAATCTATTTAACATCTTTACATTCCACTGGGCGGGTTTACCATATAACTTAAGTTAATTACAAGTAGTAGTACGGAATACCGTATTAAGTAGTAAATAGCATGGATATTACAATAATGACTGTGAAGATTAGAGATTTCGCTAATTTGATTGAACGTGTTACCAGGGAAGGGGGAAAAAATGAGTTCAGATCACGGTTTCGACCGCGCCATTATAGCCGCTGCTTTCGGTGTTTTGGGAGTCATCCTCGCTGCAATGGGATCGGTCATGACCGGACTGGCTTACGCCTACGAATCGCGACCAGGATTTGTTTCCTTAGCTGAAAACAGCGATTTACAGACGGAGATCGCCGGACCTGTTCTACTGGCTGTCGGCGGATCGGGACTGATCGTCTGCCTGGCCATGATAGCCGCCGGAGTCTGCGCTACCCCGGAATGGGCCCGCAAGAGGAGTCAAGACGAACCTGCTGCACCGCGGACTGTCGATATCGAGGGAGTAACGTACCATACCGGCAACGGACCGAGATACTAATTTTAATAAACCCTTTTTATAAATAATTACCATAAAAGACGCTGTATAATACAAACACCATGTTCGTTTCATTATGACTGAAGTTTTAGATTCTAATCGACCCACCATCCCGTGTTACTGTGTATTTACTGTCTCGAGATTAGTTCATCTGTTTATATTGTGATGATGTGGAGTTGCACACTTGGAGCACGTGATGCTGTCTCAGACAACGAAACACCCGCTATCAATAAAATCATATCTTTTACACCCCAAGCGGTTACTTTATTACGTAAGTTTGTACATTCGTATTCGGTTCGTACGATTGTTTTAATCCAGTTTACTTCACTGAGTTCATTCATTTCAGTTACGATGATTTCCACTACTTTAGTTAAGTTTTATTACAGTTAAGCTAAGTCCAGCTGGTTGGTAAGAGTTTACCCAGTTTGAATTTCGTTACCGACTGGCTGCGGCTAACGAACTGCGACCATTGTTCCTTGACAATCTGAGTCCAAACTCGGTTGCCGTAGAAATAGACGAAGGGATTGACCACCGAGCTGCGCATAATGAAAGGCATGTCCATCATTGTTGTAAAGAACAAGCGATAATGACATACGCTCACGTGTCTTGTTGAGTTCAAAAGTCTTTTCACCTGTACAGGTTGAATGTGACGCACAAGGTTCTCACATTCAAGATCCAATATTTGTCTGGAAGTTGGTGCACGTGCGTCAAATCCATGGAGCCGAATACGATAAGGGGCACGTAGGCTGCCACCAGATTGATGGTAATCATCAGCAGGGAATTGGTTGTTGCCACGTCGACCTGTCACAATATCATCACTATGAGACTCGTCGAGATGTTTTAATGATTATCATTAGCGTTGCGTCGTCGTGCCGCTCGATGGATTAGGCTCGTTAATCGTTGATTAGTTATCTCGCAGATGCCAATCTCGATAAGAATCCAATCATTTGCATATAAGTAATAATTTCTAAATCTATCCCAGTCTCAATCATCTTAATCTATTCAACTAACTACTTAATAATGAGATAATGTTATTGAAATTCAGTTCAACGGAAAAACGTCGTTAGATTTTACTTTATCGGTAGTTTTCCTGTTGATGGAGGCGGCGATTCTCTTCCTGTGCTTCCTGGTAAAGCAGACGATTCGAACATAGCTTGCAATGACCGTGACAAGTACTATGAGAAACAAGGGTCCGTAGATGTAACGGTACGGTGACGGATGTTTGCCTGCTGCCAAAAAACTGACGGTCGAAATGCAGCTCGAGTAGGAAGAATCCGGTTGAAGTGCGGAGTAAACTGCAGCAGTAGTCGAAAGGGCGACTGATAAACCAATGGCGCAGCCAACGAACTGAGAAATTCAATTATTAGTATGTAACGAAACACTGCCAATTGTAAGGTTACTATTCACTAATTACGCAGTAAGTTAATTAGGCTAATTGCATTGTAAACTTATTATTCTTTTACGAAGTCTAGAGCAAAAACAAAGGGGTTCTGAATGGCGGGAAAAATTTTAATAATTTTCAATTTTTAAGATTTTATTTTGGCGAAACTAATCAGCCGATTTGAACAAAACTTAAACAGTGCAATACCGTATACTAGATCTATGGTCAGTATTTTTTGGGTTGCTATACCTTTGTAAACGTAGGAGGAATAAGCAATCAACTTTCCCCCAGTCGGAAACCTTTTTATTGCACTAGACTGTACCTATGTTTCTTCTACCTGTAATACTTATATACTTTTAATATTTAAATATTGATAATACCTATAATGCTTGGTCATTATTATACTTGTGATAATTACGGTTTTCACAATTGCGTGTAATACTTACAATACGTACTTACGGTAAGCAAGTAAGCAAGTAACTAGTTCAACACTATGTAGATATACTTGAATATGTATCGTGTATAAATTGAAATAATCTATGAATTTCTTTACCGCTTTCTCGTTTAGCACTGAAGATGCAGTGACTTTCAACAAGCGGAACACTGAAATGGCTGTAATCTGGACAGGGATTCCCAGATTTGCAAAGAATCCGCTGCTTGTGAGTGTTAAACACTCCACCGGCGAAAGACCCTGTAGTGTTAAACGCTGGTTATAACTTGCGTATAACTGCTTAGAAAGTATTGAAATTACCTTGTTTCCAAGCCAGATCTTTTTAAAGTAGATTCCTCCTTTGAAGCTCAGATGCAGCAGATCGAGGAAGCACATGTACGCCACCAGGTAATTGAACGGGATCCTCAGCTTTGGTACTTTAAGTACTAAGATGATCAAACCTAGGTTACCTAGCATACCAAGAAGGCATCCGATAGATATAAAACTTAAGGTTATTATTTTGAAGCTGGTGGGAACGGTATAATTGACTGCGGTTGTGAAATTTCCGAGGATGTACTGATCCATTGCACAATGAGTGGTTGCCTCTAAGAGCTTTGATATAAACTAACGGAGTGTCTTTGCAAGCTCTGTAAGAAGTAAGATGTTGATTGACCTGCGCATGCAGAAGCTGTAACGAAACGGGTTTGTCCCTGATTAGCACCCAGCAATGGGTAAACGGCTAATAATTATGGACTTGTTTTAATTACACGGATACCAAGTGGAGAGTGGTTTACTGAGTAAACTTGAGACTTCTACTTATGGTGTGAGAATGATAACATCAACACTACTGAATGATGAATCCCTGCTTCTTAAATACATCTTCGAGGTATATTACAGGGTGCAAACCCTCATAAAGGGCTTCATAATTGCCTCAAATTAATCGTATCCAGTGAACAGCTCAAGATACTATTAATTTGTCTAATGACTATTAACTTTTATGTTATGTTTAGCGAAAATGATGAGTAGTTAAGATATCGTCTTATGGTTTTCTCGCCGTTTGCGTGACTGCGTTGAGAAAGCCATCTCGGGTTTGGTTCATTGCTGAATTTGCTATAAACACCGCTCCCCCGCTGTTCGCAAAATCAAAGCTGAAGATGATTGACGATGAGTCAAACATGTATTATTTGCATCTATTGAACATCGATGGCGAAGACACATGCTATATATCATATGTCATGTTTATAATGCATGCCTAGTAAGTTGGTATGAAGCATAGCGATATCAAGTAGCCTCTTTTAGACATACATTGCTGTGTATACAACACATAACTATAAAACTGCAGGAGTCTTGTACGTATGTATTGCATCATGTCGGCAGACTGACATTAACGTTTATGGTACAGTTTAGAGCAATAAAAGAGGGTCCGTGCCGGGGAAAGGTTGACTGCTTACCGCTCCCACATTTTCAAGGATATAGCAACCGAAAAAATACTTGGTCTAGATCTAGACGAACCTCATACGCTCGTAAAGTTTCATCGTTACTGGTCGAATAGTTACGTCGAAATAAAATCCTAAATGTTGCAAGTTACTTTAGTTCCCCGCTATTCATGTTGCTCTAATCTGCACAGGAAGGTTTATGGTACAAAAAGGTACAAGAACCTTATTTTTGTCACAATTAAACCTTACACTCCATTCACTAAACATACTCAGCGGTTAAAACCCTTGATAAATTCATAGGCCACATAAATTCACCACTGATAACTGAACAAACCCGTTTATATAGCATCTCGGCGTATCTGCTACTTACCGAGATAATGCAGATCATTACTTTTGTGTGTCTGCTTACACCGTTGCATTAAGTGCAATCAGATGACGTATATCCCTTAGCATATCAACCAGTCCATAGTAATTCATGAAAACTGCGGGAAAAAGTAAATGTACGTTTACTTAGTATTACATTAGCTCATTACATATGTTATTAAAAGCAGCATCAATGGAGGAGTCGGATACTAATAGCCGGTTTTGACGTGGGTTCATCCAGTTTTGCACTTGCTTATAAGGTGAACTGAATTATGGCAGTTCAGTTAAGGAGCTTTGCGTGTTGTGAACCGATTTTGCACTTGGCATTCGATGCTTCAGACTATCCGCATCCAAATTATAAGCAATAGACTGATTACTAGACTATTACGGTGGAGTATAATAAGCGTCATTTATGCTTGTGCGTGTTAATCTCGTCATAATTCTGAACATCACATCATTTGTTCGTTCTGTCAGCTGTCCAATCTTGAGTCGTGATTTTTAATTGCTACCAAAGTTGAGTTACAAGCTTCATTATTTGCATTTCGCCCGTAATCCTTTGAATGATATTACAGACTGACAGCACGTTAGCACAACATAATTTTTGTAGTTAATCTCTTAATGAACATTTGAGTAAACAAGCATGAAGGAGAATTTTCTACAAGAATAAAGCCAGCACTTGGAAAATATCTTTGAAAAGAAAGTTGATAAACATGAAGAAGAAGTATCCCCTGAAGCTTCTCCAGGTGTCCAGGATGGCGGTCGAATTGGCTATTCGTTCCAACTTTTCTAGAATCGAATCCGCTCTGTCCTTTAGTTTAAAAAACAAATAATCACGTAATTTTAGTTGCTCTGGGATATCCATTTTTCGCTATTAAGTCGATGACAAGCCAATGTTTTAGTAGCATTTTCTGCTTTTAGTTCAAATTCCTGCCGCTAGATGGCGCTGTCGTAGATTCGTATCATACTCTAACGTACTCAAAGTAAACATATGACAAATCATTCCAAGTACTTAGTACACTCAAGTGTTTAAAGTTAACACGAATTTGGATATAACTGAGATATAGCTTACCAGCAAGTTATTCGTCACAGAAACCAGCGTCCTTGCATCCAGTCCGGGCTCGTCGTAGCAACTGGAATTGGATACTGTACTGTTGGTGATTTCATTCAAAGTTTCAAAGCAGAGTGCAGATGAAGTGCAGCTGCCGACCACCAGGAGAACTGTCAAAGCCCATAAAGCTTCGCGTGGCATCGTTGCTAAGACCTAGTCCTTCCTGTTTGATTTGCTGGAAGGATATAGCAGGATATTTGGACAGTGTTGTACAGAATGTTTTCTACTTTTAAACCAACTACCATTTCCTTGTTTGTTTTGCAAGGTGCAGGCAGAAAGGTCTTTGACTTGTGCTGCATATGCGTTACCTCAGCATGTTTGTATCGAAGTTATAAACAACTACGACTAATTTAAAATCAAATTCTGTAATTTGGTATAATAGCTTTATTATCTCTGTAGACTGGAGGGTGTTATTACAATAAAAACCAAGTACTTAATTTCCATTAATTTATTTAAAAGAATTCACATATACCTGGATCTTGTGTGCGTAGGTGACCGAGCGCTAACTAAACGCTGGGAAAGTTGTTGGCTGGCTTTTATAGCCTACGCTGCGTAAACACACTTCTGTCGGTTCTCAGATTTGCTGGAGGACGGATTTGTTTCAAATTAATCGCAATGTACATTTACACCCATACGGGGGAAAAACTCATGTCTAACCTCTGTTTTAAGCTTATAGATACTAACTCAGAAATGTTAGGTAGTAATGGTAGGTAGGTATGGTATGGTATGGTTCGTAGGTAGGTAGTATAGATAAGATAAAGGTAAATAGATAGATAGTATAGATAGACAGACAGATAGAGAGCTATACATACATATAGGTATACATACATAGAGAGAGAAAGAAAGGTACAGATAGATAGATAGATAGATAGATAGACAGACAGATAGATAGATCGATAGACAGATAGATAGATAGATAGATAGACAGATAGACAGAGACAAATAGACAGATAGATAGATAGATAGATAGATAGATATGTAAGTATATGTATGTAGGTAGACAGTCAGATTGATGTAGCAAGAGATAGCCACTGCAAGTCGTTAAACATCCGCAAGTAGTTCTGGACAAAAAAAGAACAAACTGCATTGCGTGTATAAAATCACAGCTTGGGGAGAACGGGAGAATATACGATTCTTATCTTTAGATTCGAACATAATTGTCTCCATTGCTAACCAGCATGGACACTTATTGTTCACTTTTTCCCATTCCACGTTTTTTTTCTTTTTTCCCTGTTTTTCTTCCCACCTTTCCGAAATCCCTATCTTGTTTCGTTACAATCGTTTCTCTTATCTCCTTACATGGGAGCCAAACAAGTTCGGGCACGCAGTGGACATTTCGCCCTCTTTTCCACTGCGGGCGAGTCAAGTGCGTACCCTTGTGTCGTAAATGACTCGCCCCGCCATTTCGCCCTTGTCTACTGCGAGCGAGTCAACTGCGTACCCGCGTGTCGTACATGAATCGACGCAACTTTTGACGCTCTGTTCAACTGCGCTCGACTCAACTGCTTACGGACGTGTCGTACATGAGTCGACTCGACATTTCGCCCTCTTTTTCGTTCTGAATTTCCCAGACAATGAATAACTATAAAAGATCACCTTTATGCGATCGCAATTTGCTAACACTGCACACGCAATATACTGTAAAATAACACAAACAATCATTCACTGAACATTATTCATAAACTGAAGTACTGCAGACAAAGCAAGGCTATTTGCTTTACAAGTGTTATGTTACAGTAAAGAAAGCAATGGGGACAAGACTATTCTGTAATAGTAGGTGTAATACTTTGATCTTTCAACACCGTAAATAAACGAATCGTCTGACATTTGCCAACCATGAAATCTTTACAGCTGCAACCGCAGAGTTTTACAGCTGCGTGGAAGAATGACGCTACTTGTCATAATCATTTTATGTTCATTGCTATTTACATTACCTTTATATTTGCTTATTACCTATCTCGTTTAAAAAATCATAAAGTTATTGGTAACGTGATTCAGCTTTTAACAACCTGTATGCAAAAACGTAGTTCTCAAATTTGCCACTTGCGTCATCGCAAATTAGGTACGAACAGATGCGAAAGTGTATACTGACTTTAGCTTTCCGTATAAGCAGCTCAATCTGATGAACTGCTATAGAAGTTAAACCTGCAGTAGCGGTTTCATTCACGATCAAACGATGTTGTGCTAAGTAAACTATACTTCGTCCGCTTGCAAGGATACAAGCGGAACGGGTATACATGTCAGTGTAGTTAGGACCTTACACGTACAACATAAATAACTTACTGTCGCTAATGCCAGTAAATATTAACGTATGTCCTTATTAAACAAGTTATTAAACGTGTTTAAACTGAACGTTGAAATTTAACGATTAGAGTTTTCGTTTTGCCTGAAACCGTTTATTAATCTTGCAACCCACACAAGTTGTTTCCCCCCAAATAGCCCCCAAGTTGGGGGTTTAACGTTAAAATATTAATGACCATCAAGTGTATAGCTTTTAAGATAGCAGGTTATTCTGGCTCTTAGATGCCAAAAACAGGACTCTCGGAACCAACGCTCTCGTAGATCTTGCTCAAAATACTGACAACTTGTTCAGTCTGAGTCAGCAGGCTGGTCAGTATCTCAGGGTTTCCTCCAATTGCTGCAATGCTGGCAGTCAGAGTCTCAGTAGATTCTTGAATCTTGGCCAGAATCGCGTCGTTGTGTTCCTGAACCTTGGTAGCGTACTCGGTAAAAGCGTTCTGCCATTGGCTGTTTGTGGTGGTGGCTTGATCCTTAATGGCGGTCACTTCGTTGAAGATACCGTCGAGTTTACCCTGCGTCCCGATAGCCACGGTGTTGCCCTCTTGCACCGCGCCCTTTGAATCAGTGCAGATGGTTTTACTTTCAGTTTAATTACGAAAAACCAAGATGATTGCACTTACGAGCAGCAGCTTGATGTCGCTGACGATGACTCGAGGTGACCTGCGATCCTCAGCAACCGGCTGGGCAGCAGCTTCGACTTTACGGACAGCAGGAGCGGAACTCCTAGCGAACTTGTTAGCCGTGAACCAAGACAGAGATGGCTTCTCAGCAGCCATGCAAACGGCGAAGAGCAACACAAAGACCTTGGCGACCATCATTTTCTGTAAAGCAACATTAAAGTTAATAGTAATTAGATAAACTATTAGTATGAAATGAGCAGTTTTACCAGGAGCTGTTGTTTCGAAGTATCTAGCTTGAGTACAACTTAAGCTTTGATGCCTACTTGAACGTCTCGCACGTTTTATATACCTTGAAGAGGTGCACTTACCTTAGCAAGTTCAAGTTCAGTGGACTTGGCGCTTATTTGCTTAATGATGTTAGATCAACATTCTCGTTGTTCTCCGAGCTTTGAGCTTTACTTAGCAAATATGGTTTCAACTGCTTTTTGAGATTCCACCTATTTGCCTTTCAGATATCTTAGGCTCAAGCTTAGAAAGATTCCACACGTGTGTAGCATGTTGGTGTCAATTGCGAACAGCTAGCGGATGTCTTCGTTGAACGCTAAGTCATAACAAAAAAGGTAAATTGAATGTTTACTTGTAGGTGTCTTTTTGAACAAAAGGGAAAGTCCCCTTTTTAGACACTTATATGGCATCCAGTTAAATTTTATGAACAATTTCTGGTGATCGTATTGCAGTTAACTTTGAAGACGTTGAATTTATCTCCGGTGAACAGTTCGTAGTATAGTCTTATTGCTTTTTTCCGGTGAATTACCAATTCAACAGTAATTGTAGTTCATAAGAATTTATGAGGTTATGATGGTTGCGTGATACTAAACGAAGAATTCAGAATTTGCGTGATCTTTTCACTGAATTTTGTGCCATACCCACCCAACATTGTCTATATAATTCATACAATATAGTGTAATATTTATATACATACATGTCTTATTATCAATATGTAAAAATGTATATATGTTATAGTATATACGTAGTATACAAGTGTACATGTATGTAAGTAAATATCATGTGTATCAAGTTTGTATTGTTATGTTTAATTTCAGGACAGGAATGTACGGTTTTTAACAGCAGGAATAGACTCTATCTGGACATTGGCTAATGGTTAACGTATAAGACTTTAGCACACACGTTTCTTGACGATGAAATCTCTGCATTTCATTGATATACAAGCCGTCACGAGCTTGCACTTGAATTCGGTGGGAATATCTCGATTCTCACTGAGGGTATTATACATTAACGTTTAGTGCTTAATCATATGTCAATTGACTTTTATCAGGTTCATAAAAGTTAATAAGATTAGCATCAAATTGCCAGTTTGCCTGTAATTGTGTATTGATTTCGGAATACCCATACCAAACATCTTGTTTCCCCCCAAGTAGCCCACGTGTGAAATTAAGGTTCAAAATATGACATTAGCTTGACATGTAGCTTCCAATGGAATTTAGTTTCCAAGAACAGGACTTTCAGAACCGACGCTCTCGTAGATCTTGCTTAAAATGCTAACAACTTGTTCAGTCTGGGTCAGCAGGTTGCTCAGTATCTCAGGGTTTCCTCCAATTGCTGCAATGCTGGCAGTCAGAGTCTCGGTAGATTCTTGAATCTTGGCCAGAATTGCGTCGTTGTGTTCCTGAGCCTTGGTAGCGTACTCGGTGAAAGCGTTTTGCCATTGGTCGTTCGTGATGGTGGCTTGATCCTTAATGGCGGTCACTTCGTTGAAGATACCGTCGAGTTTACCCTGCGTCCCGATAGCCACGGTGTTGCCCTCTTGCACTGCGCCCTTTGAATCAGTGCAGATGGTTTTACTTTCAGTTTTAATCACGAAAAACCAAGATGATAGCACTTACGAGCAGCAGCTTGATGTCGCTGACGATGACTCGAGGTGACCTGCGATCCTCAGCAACCGGCTGGGCGGCAGCTTCGACTTTGCGGACAGCGGGAGCGGCGTTCCTAGCGAACTTGTTAGCCGTGAACCAAGCCTGAGATGGTTTCTCAGCAGCCATACAAACGGCGAAGACCAACACTAAGACCTTGGCGACCATCATTTTCTGTAAAGCAACATTAAAGTTAATAGTTATTAGATAAACTATTAGTATGAAATGAGCAGTTTTACCAGGAGCTCTTGTTTCGAAGTATCTAGCTTGAGTACAGCATAAGCTATGATGCCTACTTGAACATCTCGCACGTTTTATATACCTTGAAGAGGTGCGCTTACCTTAGCAAGTTCAAGTTCAGTGGACTTGGCGCTTATTTGCTCAACGATCTCGGTTCAACATTCTCATTGTTCTTCGAGCTTTGAGCTTTACTTGGCAAACGCGGTTTCATTTGCGTCATCCAACTGTTTAGCAGTCGGTATATTTAGCTACGCCGAAAAGAAGAGGACAAAATAGCGAGGTTGATATATTTAACATGCGGTTGACAAGTGTTGAAGGCTAAGAAAAACTAATAGCGGATGACTTCATTTGACACAAACTTAAAAACAAATGAATGTTTACCCCAAGAATTTTCTTTGTGAACAGGAAAGTCCCTTCTTTATTATATTTATGCCAATGAGTTTAAATAGTATAACTCAGTTAAAGTTTACGAAAGGATCTTTAAGTAGGAGGTTAAGGTTTACAGGATTGTAATTTTTAAGAAAGTAAAAAATAATAGTTTTTTTTAAAGAAGTCGTCGGTTATTTGTGGTAGAGAACCCCTAGTCGTATAGATAGTCACGTGACGTGACGTCATAATTCTTATGCATTGCGATCGTATGTATTAATTTACTGGATTTGGTTTCGCAACTGCTGACTTGCCAACTTACTATGACAAGTTTCATCTTTCTTCATTTTTGTGATTCCTTTCCTTTATCGATCAACACATCTGTATGTTTATCACATCAACCCATTTGTCCGTTACCTATTGATCTATCTATACATCTATCTATCTATCTATCTATCTATCTATCTATCTATCTATCTATCTATCTATCTATCTATTATGTACCTATCTATATATCTATCTAACTATGCAATTACCTTTATATCTACCGATCTATCTATCCATCTATATTTTCTATCTGTCTCTACAAACCTATTTATCTATCTGTCTATTACTATATATCTACCTTTGTATCTATCTATCTATCTTTCTATCTACCTATCTATCCTACCTACCCACCCATCTACCAACCCATTTACCCATCTATTTATCTATGGCATGAGACTATCATCTGGGACCCTAGCTTCAAGGGGTGTTTCCAAACTGCAGCCGGTGAACCACAATAGAAACCGCAGGCAAGACAGCCCCGTATCTCTCGACCATTCGGGAAAGAGTGAGGTTCGCCGGTTGCAGTTTGGAAACACCCCTCGAAGCTAGGGTCCCAGATGATAGTCTCATCCCTTATCTGTCTTTCTATCTTATCTCCCTATCTTTCTATTATCTATCTATCTGTCTGTCTGTCTATCTTATCTCCCTGGTTTTCTACTATCTATCTATCTATCTATCTATCTATCTATCTATCTATCTATCTATCTGAACATCTACAGATCGGAAACCACTGTGTTTTAATAACATTATGCCCATAGTACAATACAATTGCAAATATATACAATACATTACATCTTAGGAGATTTAAAAAAAAAAGTTCTAGTTGTGTTACAACTAAGAATTTACATAAACCCGCCAGGAAACAGTATCGCGTCTTGTGTGAATAGTCGTGATTAGATTGCGACTATATTGTATACTTGAATCTATATTTGAATGAGGTATAGTTGTGAACATTTTATTTAAAAATGAAGTTGTAACGTATAATAGTAATCAGCTTGATAGAACGAGCTTTCGGCAAACGGGGATCTCAAAAGATTCACGTGGCGTGCTTCAGCTCCCTGCAGCTTCGCAAAATTCTGCATCATGCATTCTTGACAGATAATATACGTCATTACAATATTTTGAAATTTAACTCCCAAATGAATAACGTATACCAGTAAAGCTCGTCCGACCATATTTGGTCTCTGGACTGTCGACCACTGGCCATATATTCAGCCACCTGGTTTATTTGCGACTGGGTGAGGAACATCGCCTGTGAATCAGCGAGAATGCGATTACAATTAAAGTTATGCAGAACATGTAGCGATGCTAACAGTGTTAGATGGAATCCAGCTTTTGTAAGATTGATATTTCGATGTGGTACACAGGATGCACAGACTAATTAACTACTGTTTCATATCCAAAGTAGTTCGATATGATATTGATATGTTCGTGGTAAGAACGAGGATTACACGATTCCGTCGTGTTTCCGTATCAACATTCTGACAAGATAGAGTTCGTGTATAGTTCTTAGCATTGGTCGTATTTATATTTCAGTACGATGAATCATAATTACGTCATTTCGTTTGTTACATCAACCATTGATATCATACGATATCAATCTTCTTATAAGACATGGCCCGATAGATTAAGTTTTAAACGGTCTGATGTATCAATATAGATGTACGATATCTATCAGTCAATATTGCGCGTAAAAGTTAAAGGCGTCAATACTTAATTACATATGGTTCTAATAATCTTCCCATAAGTAATATGAGGTTCGTATAGACAATCAACTAATGGCCATCTTAGGAGACAAGAAAGAACTACAGCTTGGTTTAAATTTAAAGCGTCTGCGTTACACAGAATTAAAATAAAAAGTCTCATTTTAATTAACTGTCCCCATCGCATCGTTCGCTGTCAAAACGTATGGGGATCGATAGCTAATATATTTCAGCGAGCACCGATCGTCTGAATCTAGTTAGTACTCTGATCACGGACACACGTCTCAGCACAGAAAATCATTGGAATAAGGGTACAGCAAAAGACACATTCATCCGAGTTTTTTTGCTTGTATCTTTACAAGGTTTTGCTGGATAACGATATAAATTTACACGGCTATTGTACTAGTGATTAGTCAGGTTCTCAGTGGTTTTGAGCCGTTAGTTTAGCCGAAATGAAATGCCAAAGTTTATAACAACAACTTCACATCGCTTTGATTGCTGCAGTTGCTGTGCGTCGCTGTTTGCCAACGGAAAACTACGAATTCAAATTATATAGCATTTAGCGCCATCTATCGGATGGAATGACTACTATTATCGCTGTTTCTCTTCACGTGTCTCCGATCATATCTCGAAGATCTAATAAAAGCCAATAATAAAACTCCACTAACTATTGCAGATATGTAATGGAAAATTGATAATTTATATAGATGTATACATTGATTATTACTCCACTGATTATTCCATACTTTGCTATTCCAGTGATATGCAACACGTTATTATACGTTAAGCGAATCTGATGTAATTAAAAACCCTTTGTAACAGAACTGGAATGGTTACTATGACAACCCCTTCAGGGTCACTTAACAACACAACATAACCGATTCCTCGCAGTAGAATACGTGCCGTTACGCAGGTGAATATCCTGCCAACCGTCCTTTTTTAGTTTCCCAATTTAATCGCGTCTGTTGTTTTTGTTTGTTTTTTGAAACCGGTTTTCGCGCTGCGTAAGAGTGACTTGGCATTTCTTAGTATGCACGTCTCGTATAACCACTAATAACTCAGTTATATGATATTGAATTAAGTATAGTCAACTTAATAGCTTCAATACTTTTAACAATAGATTTGTATTCGAGTTTTCAGACTGGATTAAGGGCAGACGACCACGCCAGTTGAAGCGCAAAAAAGATGGCGCCACCCGCACGACCTACAAACATTGTAACCAAGATATAAATGCGCAACCAAGCCCAGCTTTCTTGGCAGTCCCCTTGGCGACTCTAAACAGAGAAGACGTCTGGATTGCTTGATGCTGCAGGGTGTACCGTGTTTCTACAGCAACTTGCGACGTAAATTTTACTTCAGTTCCTCTTATTACAACGAGCCAGTAAGTTACTAATATGGTATGTTTCCTCTCTATCTATTTCAAGATGATATCACGACATTATTTTTATGAATGCCATGTAATTTGCATCTTGTCAACTTGCCAAGCCTCTTTTCCATGGCTCCGTGGTTAGGTTACCAAGTTAACGATTCCAGCTAATGTTTCAGTTTGGGTTTTCAACCTTGCCGCATAGAGCCTTTACTTCGTTCGATGTCAATCGATTAACTCGATATGCATTTGCATTGTCTATGTTAATGGGTGCTGGCTGTGGCTGGTCTGTTTTGAGTATAGTTGGCCGATATTCCTGACTTCTATGTCTACCCTATACGTTTTGACCTCATTTCCCTTGTTAACTTGTAATCCCCTCGCCCTACTTCACACATATTACCTACCCGCTGGGTGAACAGTGATACTTGTTATGTAGACCAGGGAAGCTCTTACGAATATTCGTGCATGTGGTGCCACATTACCTTATCATAGGATCTATACCGTATCGAAAAGTAACTGTAAGGTTTGTAATAGCTTTTATCGATAATTTTTCCTAATCGCAGTTCCATATTTGCCGAAAAAGTTCCAGTTTGAGCAAATTCTTCGTCCCCAACAAGTTCATCATGGCGTCGATATCCAGCATCCAGTTTTCCCAGGATTTTCTCTTCCGCCAGGTATTGAAAGACATCAAAATAATCAAGGTTCCGATTTAAGTTCAAACCTGTGTGTTTTTGTTTATTTTCAGCTGTTTGACAGGGAAAGCTGCACCTACTCCTACCTGCTGGCCGATACTACCTCGCGGGAAGCTATCCTCATTGATCCTGTCATTGATTTGGCTGAAAGAGATGCTACAGTCATCAAGGATCTTGGCCTGAAGCTTAAGTACTCGTGTACGTACCCGTAATTAACTTGACGAATCCTTGATCGATCTATCTATCTACTTGTTCATCTATCTATCTGTCTGTATGTCTGTCTATCTATATATCCATATCTTATTTACCTCCGTCTATCCATTCATTTATTCATTTATGAATCTATGTCTATCTACCTACCTGCCCACCTATCTATCTATCTGTCTCTCTGTTTGTCTATCCGTCTATCCCTCCATTTTTATTTTTCTATCCATGTCTATCCTATGTCTACCTACCTATTTAACTACCTACCCACCTATCTTCCTATCTATCTATCTATCTATATATGTATCCATCTATCTATCTGTCTATCTATCCTCTATCCACATCTTTTTACCTTCCGTCTATCCATCCCTTTAATATTTTTCTATTTATGTCTATCTACTTACCTACCCACCTACCTATCCTTCTATCGATTAATCTATCTATCTGTCGACTACTTACCTACCTTCCTACCTACCTTTCTACTTATCTATGTATTTATTTATAGTTCAGTTAGAAACTGAAAGTTAATTGCAAATGTCGCAGTGAACACCCACATGCACGCTGACCACATCACAGGATCGGGAATGCTCAAGAAGATTTTCCCGGAGAGTAAGAGTGTCATCGCAGGGGTCAGCGGTGCCCAAGCCGACGTTTACGTGGCTCACGGTGATCAAGTTCAGTTTGGGAAACATCAACTGGAAGTACGATCCACTCCAGGACACACTAATGGTATCTACTAGTAAAATTGTTACTTAAAATTAATGTAACTATCCTATTAAGTTTTTAATAAACTTACTAGTAATAACAATTTCTAGTTTGCTTTATTCTTGCAATGATGTTTTTAACTGTTAGTTTCACATCTGATAAACAGGTTGCGTCACATACGTCAGTCACGATCAGGGAGCGGCGTTCATCGGTGATGCACTTCTCATCCGAGGATGCGGACGCACGGATTTTCAGGAAGGAGATCCCGAGGTTCTTTATGAATCCGTTCATAAGCAGATCCTGTCGCTACCTGACAATTTCCGTCTTTTTCCTGCCCATGACTATAAAGGTATTTTTAGAAAGGATATTCTAATTGCTATATGAACGCTGATAGTAGTTAAGGAAGACAAATTTCAAAACTACCTTTGATATCTCAAATGTTGCAGGACTCACTGTAACTTCGGTGGAAGAAGAGAAGAGACTCAATCCGCGTTTGACGAAAACCAAGGAAGAGTTTGTCAATATCATGAAGAACCTAAACCTGGCGTACCCAAAGCAAATCGGTATGAACTACAGCGTTACCTAACCGTTTAGTTTAAACGCTAATTACAAGACAGCTACTTTTACTACTACTGTTAGTGCATCAAGGACCGTTAGCACTACTAGGACTGATGCTTTTCTACTACCCTTACTAATGCCACTACATTTACTTGTGTTACTATTACTATGTTCTACTATTATAGTAAATTATACTATTCGTACGAATACTACTATTACAGAGATACTGCTAACTTATTGCTAGTGATACTAACATAAAGCTGCTGCTATGACTATTTACTATACTGCCACTGCTGCTGCTCCTGCTTTTCTAACTATTTCTACTACTGAATCTACTACTATTGCTTCTACTACTACTACTCATACTGCTGACTATTACTATTATTGTAATTACTACTGTTACGTGTTATTACTACTTCTACTACCGGTAATACAAAAGTACACTAATGTACATACACTTATTGCTACTGCTAATGTTCCAGTGACTGTTATTGCCTCTGCTACCTACTACGCTACTACTACTACTACTTACTGCTACTACTAATACTACTACTAATTTGAATAACTACAACTATTACTTCCATAATACATACTATGCATTATGTATTATGTGTATGAAAGATGGATACTAGAAGGATCTACTATACCAATAATAATTACTAGAAGTAGAATTGGAAGTAGCTTACTGTATATAGCTATATTGCTAGTTCCAGCATTACTACTACTGTGGTTTGTAATACTATGACATTAGTTCATAACTACTGTAATCTCGTGCCGCATTATTACGAATTTCTGTGTGTATTTAATAGACAAAGCATTGCCGGCGAACAAGGTGTGCGGTCTCTACAATCTGCCGGAAGAACTGGAACAGAAACTGAAGGCTTTGTGAACCAGCTTGTAAAAGGGAATTGTGCGAATAGTGCATATTCACAGTGCAATTTTGACCTTACCGATAACGGTTCACATATATTATCACAAATTGAAAATATCCAGATTTCGCTCTCTACACCCGTTTTGATACAGTAATAAAAAAACGGAATGCTGAACCATATAATGGAACAGTAATAGTTATATACGGCAATGATGGGGCTTGCAAAGCACGAAATAAACAAAAACTAGAAAAGAAACCATGCACAATTTATCGTTTCATTTCTTAAGAGCGCTTTCACATGCGGTTTTCTCGACAATATTCGTTGAATTGAATGAATTTAACGGTAAATAGTAAAATAATTGTATGCATAAAAAATATTAGAATAAGATTTCAATGAAAACAAGATTAAACTAATTTACCCTAAAACTTGACATTTCGCCGCTAGAGGGGCACCATCGACCTTGACGTAGCAGACGACTGAATGAAATACGAGAATCGCATGAATGAATGAAAAGGTGGAAGGTGTAAACAATGTTGTAAGGAGAGGAACTACTGCATAAACACAAGCAATTATTCGTCCGAATTCAGCATCCTTCGGTGAGCCTTGTTAAAAGTACTCTTCGCATGAAATAAAATTTTTATTAGTCAAAATATAATTAATATAACTTGCACGCAACAAATTAAACAAATGAAAGATGTCATTCACCTGTTCACAGCTTTTATTTAATATATAATAATTTACAACTGACTGACAAATGTTTGACAAAAATCTAGTGTAAACTAAGTGTGATTTGTACTTTTTTTGCAGGCCAAGATGGCTTCAAAACGGACGCATCCCTTACTCTTCGGAGGCTTGCCAAACACGTACGAGAACAGGGACAGCGAATTCCTCTGCCCGGTATGCCTCAGCATCATGTCAGAACCTTACGTCACGGTATGCGGACACAGTTTCTGTCACAGCTGCATCGTCAAGAGCCTCGACGTGTCCAACAAGTGCCCTAAATGTAGCGTGCTGCTGGAAGGCAGCCGTGGCATCTTCCCCAACATCACCCTGGACGCCATTATCCGCAAGAAAGCCAGAACGGCAGAATATCCGCACAGTTCTCCTAAGCGCACGCTTCTGGGGGAGTTTACGGCCCTCGTGGAGAAAGACCTGCATCCCGCTGAACTCGATTACATGCTGGATGTGCTTCAGCAGAAAAAGTCGGAAGTCGAAACCGAGTACAAGCTTCTGGAAAACCAGCTGCTGCGGGAGTTCATCCAGGAACTTGAACGGAGAAAAGTATCAGAGCTGCAAGACCTACAGACCAAAGTATCCTGCCTTCAGAACGATTTAAGACAAGTTGACTTTTCCTTAGAAGCTGTTGGTAACATGGTTGGCAAAGAAGAGAAACCTGAAGAAGACACAACGGGTGTCTCGAGTCCAGCCGTCCCGTTCAATGACACGTTCCGGAAGACGCCCATGGGCCTGACTCAGCGGAGAACCCGAATGCACACACATTTTGAAGACCTCGAGAAGTACTACTGGTCTTTACGGGACCCCGTGACGGGGGTGTGCGAGAGCTCGGGGCTGGAACAGTTCCGTACGAGTCTCAGTCGTATGACCATGTATGGTTCCATGAAGCCTCTGGCTAATCTCAGTTATGGCACCGATCTACTCAACACGGCAAACATAGTTTCCAGTATAGAATTTGATAAGGATGCTGATTTCTTTGCAATAGCCGGTGTTACGAAGCGAATTAAGATTTTCGACTACAGTGCTGTGGTTAGCGACGTGGTAGACATGCACTACCCGGTCATGGACATGGTAGCCAACTCGAAAATCTCCTGCGTTTCGTGGAGCTCGTACCACAAGTCGATCCTCTGCAGCTCCGATTACGAGGGAACTGTCTCGTTGTGGGACTCGAGCGTCGGCACCAGGATGCGTGTCTTCCAAGAACACAAGAATCGCTGCTGGTCCGTGGATTTTAACCGAATGGACAGCCAGTTGATCGCCAGTGGCAGTGATGACTCGCGCATCAAATTGTGGAGCCTCAACTGCGAGCACAGTGTCGCGACCCTCGAAGCAAAAGCCAATGTCTGCTGCGTGAAATTCAATCCAAGTTCCCGCTACCATCTGGCTTACGGAGCAGCCGATCACTGCGTCCATTACGTCGACCTGCGACAACCGAAGGAGCCGCTTCAGGTTTTCAAAGGACACCGAAAAGCTGTTTCCTACGTCAAGTTCCTCGACGAGAACACACTGGTATCGGCGAGCACCGACAGCCAATTGAAACTGTGGAGCACGCAAGACAATAGCTGCATCCGTTCGTTCAAAGGACACACAAACGAGAAGAATTTTGTCGGGCTAACAAATAACGATGACTTTATCGCCTGTGGTTCGGAGAACAACGCTTTCTACGTTTACTACAAGGGACTGAGCCAGCCTTTAATGCACTACAAGTTTGACGTTGTCAAAAGCGTGCTCGATAAAGAACGGACTGAGGAAGACTCGGCTGAATTCATATCTGCCGTCTGCTGGAAACCCAATTCGAACGTCATTGTCGCTGCGAATAGTCAGGGAACCATAAAAATACTAGAACTTACATAAATCTTCCTTTTCTACCCTCCTTGAATCTTGGATTACAGGAACGTCACTCATGTTTCCCTTATGTTGCTTTTGAATGTAACCTGCTGTTAAAATTTATGGATGAAATAAAAAGAACACTAATGATTGTTAATTAAAGCGTGTTTGCTATTCGTTAATCTAGCGCTGCGGAAATGGAAGCGACGGCATTCCCGTCGGCGTGTGCTGCTGGGGTTGCGGGACCGGGGAGGGTTGAACAGGTGTCGTGGCATTTGGCGTCGTGCTGCTCTCGGTCGAGGGGAAATTGCTTCCACTACCTCCGGGCAAATCGGCCAGCATCGACTGCCAGACGGATATTTTGTCATAGTGCTTCTTTATCAGCTCCTCCTTTCTCGTCAACTCGGCACGCAGCTCCATGCAGTCCTGCGGGAAAACAGACGAATAGTGTTATCGTGAATTACAGGGACGGTGTTTTAAGCTCTGTCGCTTTTCTGGGGAACTCATTTAGATAAAACCTCTTTTAAGATCTGCTCAGGTTTGAGAACGGACAGCTGCAACCTCCTCTGCATGAAGAACGCCTCCATCTGTTTAGCGGCCTCGATGAACTTGGCGATGTTCTGTTCGCAGTCAGCCCGCAGCTCTTCCTTGACATCGCGATGGTGTGACAGGGCCTCCTCTTTGGTGAAAACGTTAACAAAGTTCTGTAAATAGATACCATCAGGTTTGAAAAAGATTGTTTTGAAAGACTGAGTTGATGATAGGTACCTGAAACGCCTCTTCTAACTCGTCGACGAGATTGCCCGCACGGGGACTGTTCTGTTCATCTATCTCCATTGACGTAGAATCGGCTAATATCTGAATATTAAAGTCGCACAATAAGTTTTCAACTTAATGAAATGAGTAACTTAAAGCGCTTAAAGTAAAACAAACAGGATTTACAAAGTGTCTTGGACAATTGCAACGTCATCTAGCGGTGGCGTCCAGAACTACACGCAGAACTATGACATAAGAGTAGCACCAGAATATTATATGTTTATTCCATATTACGTTTATCTGTATATATATTATATATATATTTGTTTGCTATATATATATATATATATTGCTATATATATATATATAGCAAAGAACTAAGTCAGATAAAAATAAATAAATAGCACTGAATATCCAAATCTTGAAATTCAAATTTAAAAGAGTTGCAACGGAAAGAATTCAACGGTTTTTCCGATTGGTTAGTGCCGCCAGTGACATCATCACTTTGGGAAAGCGTTATTGGTAGATCCTAGCGCAAGACGGATGTAACTGATACACAATCGTCTGTTAGACTGAAGCTCTTTAACCTATAAATTGCTGGTCAATCTTGCGGTTTCCGGTTGTATTGATCCCCCCTCCCCCCCCTGCGCCACAGACATCCGCGTAACCTACACCTTCGGCAAATGACTCGGTTGCGCTGGGAAGACCTACAAGCGTATTTAGATCACGTTTTCAACCTTCTCCTCGGCCACCCGTCAACTTTCAATCCTGCTTCTTACAACTTGTAAAGTTAATTTTACAGTAAACTATAATCTAATCTAACATGATATCCAATCAAACTTTAAAGAAAAGTAGAGGAAATCTTCAAAAGTAATCGAAAAAACCACAGGAAGCTTCCGTGTGTGTGGTCAACTTGTCTATAGTTCCAATGACTGGCCACCCCGATTGCTTTTCATCTATTGTCGACTAGAGGCACTAGGGATTTCATACTTTTTCAATAGAGTTTGGTGAAAAGGAGAGGATAGAAAGACCCCTATGGTAAGAATAGCACGCACACATGTGAGAGATAAATCACATCTACGTTTCGTCGCACCATGTCAGCAGAATCAAAACAGAATCAAGATATGACCTCGGAATTCTACAATATCTTGAACTGTGGACATTCCAGCGGTTGAATCAGCGTGACTGACAAACAAATACACTTTGTCTCGAGTGTTGAATGACAGAAATCAGTTGCTGATTAAATTTGAATTTGAAAAATTAAGGAGAAAGGAATTGAGAGATCAAAACCAGACCGCGTGAACTGTTAGCGCCGGAATAGAATAGAATAGAATGGCAATGGAAAGAAAGGGATAGAATAGAAAGGGAATGAAAAGAGGAGATAACAAATGAAAAGGCTTTTGACTGGCAATTGTTGAATGACAAATTATCCCGTCATTCCATTCAGTTACTGTGAATTCAGTGCAGCGAACTTTTGATGAATCATTTAGCGTCTACTTACTAACTACGAATGCTAACTTACTAACTACTGATGATGCTAGCTAGTTGCTGCTACTAACAAATAACGGTTGTACTATGACTGGGTTGCTATTGAACACTATAAACTAACAAGTTTCATCAATAGTTTATATACTAGTTTGCTATTAGTTAGATTTGCTAATAGTGTTAATGAATCACTGACATAAACTTACTTACTAGTAACGCTGCTTACTTATTAGCTACTGATGATGCTAGCTAGTTGTTGCTACTAGCAAATTAGTATGATCAGCTTGTGCTAACGGTTGTACCATGCATCGTTGAACAGTATAAACTAGCAAAGTAGTTTATATACTAGTTTACTAGTAGTTTTTTTAATCACTTATGCTGACTCGGATAATAAAATTACTAGTTACTGAATGATGCTATCTAGCTATTGTTACTAACAGATTACTAATAACTTTAGTGAATTTGTGCTTACGGGCGTGTTAATTTACCGCATTAAAGTATAGTAAATAATTTAGCACCTTCACTACTAACCATTTTTAAATGTTTATACCAATTACTACTACTAGCAACTTATTAATATACTTACGACGAGCTAAAATGCTATATTACTAACAGCTACATTTACTAACTTTTGCTAACTCAACTGTTTAGTTTACTAACTATGGCTTCTTATGAGTGCTACTAGTCTATTGTTACTGTTCTAGTGAAAATAATCTAGCAGGTTCACTACTAAGTACTTTTAACTACTGATACGAACTACTACTAGCAACTTATTAAGTTCTTTACTAACTTATTAATGTACTTGCAACGAGCTAAAATGCTAACATACTAACAGCTTAATTTACTAACTTTGCTAACTCAATTGTAAGTTTACTAACTACGGCTACTTAAGAGTGCTACTAGTTTGTTGTTACTATTTCTAGTAAATAAAATCTGGTACCTTCACTACTTACTACTTCTAACTACTGATACGAACTACTACTAGCAACTTATTAACTACTTTGCTAACTTATTAATGTACTTACAAAGAGCTAAAATGCTAACTTTGCTAACTCAGTCAAAGTTTACTAATTATAGCTACTTATGAGTGCTACTAGTTTGTTGTTACTATTCTAGTGAAAATAATCTAGTACCTTCACTACTAAGTCCATTATGTACTTACGAAGAGCTGAAACGCTAACTTACTAACAGCTAAATTTACTAACTTTTGCTAACTCAACTGTTAAGTCTACTAACTATGGCTACTTAAGAGTGCTTAATTCGGCATGGGGCAGTATTAACTTAAATTCACCCTTCTATAATTAACATACCAAGTTATAGATTTCAAGTATTACTAGATTATGTGATCAACTTGTGCTACTAGCAGCAACTAGCAGCACGATTAACGGCAGTTTGAAAGCCTAGCAGCTGGAGACCTTGCCTATTATGATAGCATCTATTGACAATGCAGCGGCCGATAGAAGAATAGAGTCTTTCTTGTTGATTGTATGAGCCGTCAGCAGCTGAGGACTCCATTACGAAACCCAAAGAGACAAAAGGACTCTGCTGCTTCTTCAGGGCATTTTCGTGAGGTTCCCCATTCCATGCAGCGATGCAGATAATCCGACTATTGATACACCGGTCGGTCAATACCAGTCGGGTATACACGGTCGTTATTGATTTGCATTAAAGATAACAGTGTGCTCCGCGATGATAATGTACCGAGTATACTTCATTAATGATGTAAAGTCCTAGCAGGTTTAGCAGCGGTTCAACCAGCTCTGGTTCCATATAGTCTGGTTTGCTTATGGGGGTGAAGGGACTGCTGGAACTGCTGATGTTCGCCCGAATCCAGCAGGTGTAGGCGGTTAGTAATAAGGGAGTTCAGTTATAGGTTTGTCGACCTGCTGGTTTTGGCATTGGGTGAGCTGTTTTGTTTTACAGTTACCGTATAGTTTTAGAGATTCTGTCAAGATTCTTTGACATTTATTGAGTAGGGATGTTTTTCTTTAAAGTTTTAGAATGGATTAGAGTTGAATTGGTGTGAGATTCTTGTAAGCTTCTTTGACGATTCTTATAAGATTCCTTTTTTTAAGTTAAAAAAAGAATCAGTGTTGGATTGGTGTAAGGTTCTTGTACGATTCTTTGAGGATTCTGGTAAGATTCTTGTAAGATTCTTGTAAGATACTTGTTACGATTCCTGTACGATTCCTGTACGATTCCTGTAAGATTCCTGTACGATTCTTTTAAGATTCTTGTACGATTCCTGTACGATTCTTGTAAGTCTTTTCCAAGATACTTGCAAGATTCTGTAAGATTCTTGAAAAATTCTTGTACAATTCTTGTACGACTCTTGTACGATTCTTGTACGATTCTTGTGCGACTCTAATAAGGTTCCTGTGAGATTCCTTAAGAGTCCTGTAAGAATCTTGTACCGTAAGATTCTCGTAGGATTCTTGTAAGATTCTTGTAAGATTCTTGTAAGATTCTTGTAAGTATTCTTTATTGGCGTTTTGGAAATTTACGTAAGATTAGATTCTTTTTTGCAGTTTGAGATCGATCAGTATTAGAATTGTATAGAAATTCTTTTAAGATTCATTGCCGATTCCTCCATTTAAGTTTCTTCCAAGATTCTTGATAACTAATTACATAACTAATATACTAATAAACTAGCCTACATATAACTAACTAAGAAGTGTAGAAGTATTTTTTAAACTTCTGAAGTAACATTCCTTGCACCGTGCAAGAATCTCTGTTATCGAAGATTGAATCGTTTTTAATTCTGACAAGTTCGTGACATTACTCAACGCAATGGAATTCAAGTTCGTTAAGATTAATTGCAATGTATAATTATTTACTATCATTCAATAATTGTAAAGTGCAATCTTTACTTTATCGAGTTCACGTAAAGAGGGTTCAGTTCCAGTCAAACTGTCGTAACTTGTAAAGTAACATTTAGTACTTAAGTTATCGGTATTTGCTACATTCCTTCATGCTAACATGTAACTTAACTATACTCATTCATCAATGTTCATTACTCACTACTTTACTAAGACCATATGCTACTGTCACTCCCACTGTTATTCTTTCTATTATTTCACAATTTCCATTACTATACTATCAATTACTATTTTTATAATCAAAAGTACTACTACTACAATTACTGCAACTATTACTATATCTATTTACTAACCATGACTATTAATTCCCCTACTGCAATAACAACAACTACTACTAATACAACAACTGCTACTGCTATTACTGCTAGTAGTATTACAACTATTACTATACTATTACTACTCACCATGACTATTAGTTCCACTACTGCAACAACAGCAACAACAACAACAACAACAACTACTACTACTACTACTACTACTACAACAACAACTACTACTACTACTACTCTTCCTCCTACTTCTACTACTACTACTACAACAACAACAACTACTACTACTACTACTACTACTACTACCACTACTACTACCACTATTATTACTACCACCTAATGCTACTGACATATACCTATTACTAACCTACTACTTACTATTACTACTTCTCACCTACAATTAGTACTGCTAATGCTACAACTATCGCTGTGGCTCTGAGTGTGACTAATATTATGACTATTACTACCAGCGTTACTATTCTTCATTCACACGTTATTTCATAAGTTGCGGACCCCGGTAAATACAGATCAGCTTAACTGGCCGTGAGGAAAGTTTGCGTGACACGCCTAATTCATAAATCGATTCATAAAAGCTTTCGGCACTGGTTATGTAATTTTTTTTTCTCCCTCTTACCAGTTCTCTTCTCCGTCCAATTTTCTTTCCATATTTTTTATTTCTTGATTTTTTTATTTCTTGAAAATTTTCCGCCGCGGACAACTTGATTAAGTCTTCAACTCTTTTTCATTTTTTTCCTCCATCTCTTTAGCATTTCTTTTCTTTTATTTCCTTTTTCCTTTTCTACTTCTTCGTGTTTTAATTCTATATTAAGTTATGGGCAAGATATTTATTTAATTAAGTCTCTATCTATCGATCTATATATCTATCTATCTGTCAATCTATCTATCTATCTATCTATCTATCTAAGGTTTATTTCATTATTATAATTAACTATGTGTGTAGCATCAAAGAAAATAACAATGATATTAGTTAAAAATATAAAGTAATATACTGTTATACTTATTGATCCGTATCAGTTTAAATAAAAGGTTAAATTACATTAAGTTAAATTCAATCAAAACTTAATGAAATAAAAGAGTAACCAAATCAGGGAGAAATAGAAAGTTTACTTGAAAATCGGGCGGGAAAATATAATTTTTTCCAGAGTTGCGGACCCCCTTTTTCGGTTGCTTAACAGTCGTACAAGAAAGCCGCGCTACGGTCCGTGCCCCTTCAGTACCCATCGTGACGTGCTACAGAGAGGAGCTCTGACTCCTCCGTTTCGAATTTTACGTAGAGGAAGAAGAAACTGTTAAACTACAGCCCGTTCAAAGCTGATATACAAGTTAATTGAAAACTAGTTCACTGATTCATTAAAGTTATTTATCAACAATTAATTTGGATTATTCTGTGAAAGTAAATTTGGTTTATTTGATCGTCTCCATCATAACAGGTAAAAGATTTTAAAAATTATTCAGTAGCTTTTAAATTTGATTTGAATGGCATAAACAAGGGAAGGACTAGTATCTATCTATCTATCTATCTATCTATCTATCGATCTATCTATCTAATCTATCTATCTATCTATCTATCTGTTTGTTTATCCGTCTGTCTGTCTGTCTGTCTGCCTGTCTGTCTGTCTGTCCATTGTCCATTTAATTATAAAACTTAATTCCAATTAGGAAATACAAATGAAAGGTTTAATTAATTCACCAAAGGTAAGACACTCTTATTGGAAGGACAAGATCCGTTTAAATATAAAACTAAATTGAAATTATATATAAAAAAAACAATATATGAAAAGGTATGATGCAGAAAGAACGAGACGAATGTTTGTAATAAATGAAATGGTGCATAAGAACTCGTAATTCTCGACTTGTGATTCACCAGGTTGATCTGAATTCAAGAAACGTATGTAGCCATGCACTGGTCACCAAAATAAATAAAAAATATAAAAAAAACAACTGAAATGTAAAAAAGACCATTCGGTCCAGAATTCCATGTATGGACATTGCATCCTGTTTCCCAAAGTCGAAACTTATATAGACTTGTATGTATATACGTGTGATTCTTATCTACACAAACCAGAATCGAACAGGATTTAAAGGCAAACATCTTGTACTTGTGAGTACTTAAGTTAAACTCATTAGTGTTTTGGAAACATAGTTACTGTATTTTAAAAATCGACTTCGCATTAAATGTTCAGTATCTTTTCATACAATACATAGTTAGATAGGTAAATAGACAAATTGATAGATAGATACATAGGTAAATAGATATGCAGTTAGATAGATAGATAGATAGATTGATAGATAGATAGATAGATAGATAGATAGATAGATAGATAAAGTGACAGAAAGACACACAGATAGATAGATAGATAGACAGATAAATTGATAGATAGGCAGATAGACAAATAGATAGCTAAAATAAAAAGATAGATAATCGATAGATAAACAAATAGTTAAAATAGATGGATAGATAACCAATAGCTAGATAGACAAATAGATAGGTAACATAGATAAATAGATAGATAGATGGATGGATAAATAGACAGACAGACAGACAGGCAGACATACAGAACAGACAGAAATATAGATAGATAGATATATAGATAGATAGATAGATTCACAGGCAAACAGACAGATAGATATATAAATAGACACATAGATAGATAGACCGATATTCTTCTGAGAAGATATTATACATTTTAAACAAAAACCGATAAGTGATCTTCACCAAGTTAGTCTAAAGGCCCCCAAGTGAGGACATCTTCATTCCTTATGAATGAAACGCATTTTTATTTATACTTTTTAAAAAATCAAATATGGAATGGTTAAAAGAAATTTTTATTTTTTAAACAGTCAGTGTGTTTTTCTCCTTCTCCGGTGCACGGGTACAAAATGGCGCGTACGATAGTAATGAAGTCATTAAAGAATGGCCTTGGGATATTGTAGTTTTTATTTTATTTTTATTTTAGTTCTCTTTCGGGTAGATTTGTTTTGCTCGGCTGGTCCAGAGGTTTCTCTTTTTTTGTAGAAAAAAGAGAAACCTCACCAATTATCATATTGTTGGAAAAAAAATTATATGACGGTAGTAAAATTCGAAACTGGTCGTGAAATACAACTAAGCAAAACGGATCAAAGTTGCGAATAGTCATTACAAACCATAAAGCTTGATTTTTTGTCAGGGTCTGAGTTGACATCTAAGTCGACTTCTTGGTTGACTTTTGAGTTGACTTGTAAGTAGACTGCTAAGTCGATTATGTAGTCGGTTTTTCTAAGTTAGCTTTTGCACTGATTTTGAAGTCGACTTTGATGCAGGTTGAAAGTCAACTTTGAAATCAAGTTGACTCCCGTCCCGTATTGACTTCTCTGTCAATATCTCAATATAGACTTTTTCCGAATCAACTTGTAAATTGACTAGTAAAGTCGACTTTTAAGTTGACTTCTTAGTAGACTACCGAGTTGGAAGTCTTGGTCCTGTTTGAAGTTGGCTTCTAAACGGAATCTTTATCGAGTTCTCGACTTCAACTTCTAAGTTGACTTCAGAACCGCTTGCGAACTGACTTCCTATATAAGCCATTTTTTACATCGAATTATAATAAAGCCGACTTCTAAATGACTATAGCTAGTATTGTTGTATTCAAAACAAGTACGACTCGACTTGACATACTCCTATACAACATGATGCGTTTACTAAGTCAATGTTGACACGACAAAACTAGGGTCGATTGTGCTACAACAGCTGAGCAACATCAATTTCAATTCGACATTTTGCACTGTTGAAAACCTCAATCTAAAAACGCACAATTAAAATAAAAATCGACACGATTTTCGACTCGATCTTGCAATGTTGCTTTGCCAAAAGAGATTGGTAGCTTATATATCGTATTTTAAAATCCACCTCAAAGTTAACTCGATATCGGATACTGGGAATAGGTTTACACCCAACCCAACTTATTTCGTGTATCGACCCAACTCAATTTGTACAGGGTTACATTCCATAACCGACTTTCATTCAAGTTGAGTTGCTGATAACGTCAGTTGGTAAGTTATCACGTTTATGCTCTCTCCTAACAACGTCGTGAATGTTCCCCATAAACCCCGACTATCTTAATTGTTTACTTAACAAGTACAGCTAATTAGTGAGGAGGCAAGATGCACAAGAATATGGCGTCGTATATTTCAACATATGTTAATTACCTGATAATGCACAGTGCCGAGCGGCATATGGTTTGAATTACATTCTGTACGGGACGGAGCAGTTTTTCAGCGGTCTTAAAAATAAATTCAGCTATAAATTTCGATTCGACTCTATTGTCCTATAAATAGAGAATCGTATATCGCAGTGACGCAGGGTTATAACTCGATTATATACTTGATATATACTTGATATTATTACTTAACTTAATAGCGATAGTTATCTGTATGATAATAAAGTGAAGGTAGATTAATTCTACTGGCAATGAATGAGTGACCTCAATCGATTAACCAATCCGCACCTTATTGACAATATATTAGAAGTTAACAATCACTTGACAGTTACTTGACAATTTACTTGTTGATAAAACTGAATTAACCTGGAAAATGTATGTGTAGATTATGAATGTCTGTAATATTTACTCATTGGATGAATCAAAACCCGATTACAGCACACACACTTGAAAACTTATGCAATGACTGTGATTTGACAATCAGTGCAATGGCTATACGGGGGGCGAGTATACCCGGCGCACGCTATTTTCAACTGGCGGCGGACAAAAAAGTGCGGTCTCTTCTTTCGCGTCTAGCGGGCCACTGGCTTGAGCTAGAGATTTCAAGTCAAAAACAGTAGAAAGGAGAAAGATTGACCTTTCTGAAAATTTCAAGTTTAAGGAATTTAAAATAATTCTTGTATAAGAAAAGTGCTTTCAAAGTTAAAGAAAAAACGGCAGATTTTTGAGGTTTTCTTTCATTAACTCCGTTGTTTTTCATCTTTAGAAACGTTTCTTTTTTTCAAAATGTAGCCCTTGATGATAGAAATGCAGTGCTTTTTTCAGAATTAAAATATCGTTGAAAATAGCTGAGCTATGAATAAAAATGAGTTTCAGCGCACTAAGAAATTGTCAGTTTTTGGCGTTTTTTACGAAAACTATGCTCGAATAAGAACTGAGACGTAAATATTCGAAAACTAGACGTTAAAAGGAGTTTTTTGACCTATAGCAACGCATATTTACGATTCATGCGAAGCGGTAAATTTGAGTTGAAAGCCAAAAATAAGCCCCTGCTTTTTCCGTTTCTTTGCTCCGTTTTTTCCCTGTTTCAATTTCAGTTGTGTTTATATCCAAAGATGGGCGGTTCGAACCGTTTTTGTGAGCCGAACCGTCAAACCGGTTCATATTTGTCAAAACCGTGAACCGAACCGGACCGCAAATTCGTCAATCGAACCTTGAACCAAGCCGAACCGCAATTCAAAACGTCTAAGCCGAAAATGATATTGAACCTTTTTAAGGCTCGGTAAATTATACAGCACCTGCAAGTTTCGGTGCGCAAGCCTTGCCAGAGAATATCATAATGATACGGGAGATTAGTACAAATTGTGCCCAATAAATATCCGCTCATCAAAATCAATTTTATTGTATCTCCCTTGCTTGTTTGTTATTGAGCCGAAATTGAGCCGAAATTGAACCGAAATTGAACCGGATTAAAGATTCCGAACCGAACCGAACGATTCCGAGAACACATTAAGCCGAACCTAAACCGGTTCAACAAAACCATCAAACCGCCCATCTCTGTATTATATCATATATGTATCACATCAGTACGATAAACGATGCGATAGATCGAGGCCAGAAACTTTGATAGATAGAATTTTTATATCGATAGCAGTGAATTGGGCATCCAATACAGCCACAATAGCATCGATATAAAGATATATTAATATCGATATAAGACAGCCATTGATGATTTCATATAACCAGCATTTGAATACAATCGTACTATTCGTTAATTTACCGGTTTGACGGTTCGGCTCACAAAAACGGTTCGAACCGCCCATCTTTGGATATAAACACGACTGAAATTGAAACAGGGAAAAAACGGAGCAAAGAAACGGAAAAAACGGAAAAAGCAGGAGCTTATTTTTGGCTTTCAACTCAAATTTACCGCTTCGCATGAACCGTAAATATGCGTTGCTATAGGTCAAAAAACTCCTTTTAACGTCTAGTTTTCGAATATTTACGTCTCAGTTCTTATTCGAACATAGTTTTCGTAAAAAACGCCAAAAACTGGCAATTTCTTAGTGCGCTGAAACTCATTTTTATTCATAGCTCAGCTATTTTCAACGATATTTTAAATCTGAAAAAAGCACTGCATTTTTCTCATCAAGGGCTACATTTTGAAAAAAAGAAACTTTTCTAAAGATGAAAAACAACGGAGTTATTGAAAGAAAACCTCAAAAATCTGCCGTTTTTTCTTTAACTTTGAAAGCACTTTTCTTATACAAGAATTATTTTAAATTCCTCAAACTTGAGATTTTCAGAAAGGTCAATCTTTCTCCTTTCTACTGTTTTTGACTTGAAATCTCTAGCTCAAGCCANCTCCTTCACACAAGGTCCTTATAGTACAGTACACATGTCTAAATGCAAGAGGGTCCATACAAATGGACACAATCGCATTTATGCCAGCTCTGATTTCAGATATATTCCTATCGCTCTCGTATGAGACATGCACTCATTTGTTACAAACGTGCACGTAGTTAGAGTACTGATGACGTCATCATCTACATAAGATAATTGACATCACCAGGTCACTTTATCTCAAGATTGACATCACGAAGGACAAGATCGCTATAGGTAATCGCGAATTTGAGAAAAGACCGGGACCTTTAAAAATTACCACGAATAGCCATTTCGAGCTGGAAACATATGTTATGACTATAAATTAGATAGATATCATTATTCTTATTATATATAATACCAAATAATCTACCTAACTATAATGATATATATTACTTGATACCTATATACAATACAAATATAAACATTTGCATTAATTTAGTTTTAGTGCAATAAACCAACAAATAATCATATACAGACTTGATCCTGAAGGATCGTTTTACACTTTTCTCCTACCAAAAGCCCTATATGGATTAAAGCATCAACGGTCGGTAAACACGACCATTAACCACGTGATTAACACCAAAGAAGTACACAATCCTTCCATGTACTATGGTAGGATCATGTTCAGATTGAAGTAAACCCATAATGCAGCAAACCAGTCAAGCAGAAAAGAGAAATCTTGGCGCTGGGTATGTCCTCTTAAGCCGGAGTTAAAGTCTCTTGGTTTGGGTGCAAACGGTAAACCGTTTCAAAAGGAAGAAGAAGGGATTTTCACATGTGGAGACGATTCAGCTGGCCTTTGCTTATAGTCGCAATCTTGACAGATGTTAATCTGCTTAACTTGTGGTTCTTAACCCATGTATGCCGCTCGCGAGTGTTTGGTTTCGTGACAAATAGCGCGATTTATTTAAATTCCTAGCGAGAATCAACCAAAGGACAACTTTTTTTTAATGCAAAGATGTTCCCAAGTTAATTGGAGTTGTATTACTTTTAATAATTAAGTAATAGTAATTAACAGTAAAGTAATTACTTAACATCAAGTACTCGATAATAACTTGGTGACTATTTGATATTAAGTTGATGTTTACTTGATAATTGCTTCAGGTGTACTTGTGTAATTAACTGACAGTAACATTTACTTATACTCGTGCAAATTAATTAATTGATATCTTGAATAAAGTCTACTTGACGATGTACTTGATAGTAGTTTGATAACTACTTGATAGCATTTTAATAGCTATTATACTTGATGACTGCTCTTACAAGTAACTGTAAGTAACTCACAATCCCATTAACTGCCTGGTGTTGATTCATTTAACTAGAACTTAAAGTAATAGCTTGATACCTACTTGGACAGTGTTTTGACAAGTAATTGTTAGTAGCTTGATCTTCACTTGATAATTGCCTTAGAAATAACTGTAATTAACCGACAACCACTTTGCTTGATAACTCTTTAATAAGTGTTAACCATCATTTGAAATCGAAAATATTACTTTTTGTTCTTTGAGTAACTTAAGATTAACTCTGATTGAGATACTTGATAATTACTTGATACCTAACCGATTATTACTTGGTATTCAACTGACATATATTTAAAGTCACTTATTGTCTGCTTGTTACTAATCTCAGTAGTAGAATTTTACCTGTTAATCACTTGATAATTAGTTGATAATTGCTTGATAAAATCTAGATACACGCCTATGATAGACGTGCGATACACCCTATAAGGTCAGAACAGATACACATATACAGCTGGTTTGCAAACTAGCATCTATGACACAGATGACTGCTTAACGGCCATTTGTAAGCAACAAGTTACTCTCCGAGTGTCGTAAACAACAACCTGCACGCGTCCGAGTGACATTTTATTGGAGGACGACACTCCGATACAAGCCATATCCGACTGCCCTGTCTAACAAGTATATCTTCTCTGTTGTCCGCTTTTTTACTGGCACGCCAATAAATAATAAGTAACGCGGAAAACTTGCATATCAAACTAAACGATAGGAGGGGGTCCGCAACTTCAATAACGAAAAGATAGATGGATAGATAGATAGATAGATAGACAGTTAGGTAGATAGAT
>JAIQCU010000172.1:0-76649 GCA_022114935.1 Leptestheria dahalacensis | reverse complement strand
CTGTATATCTAATGGCTGCTGTCAAACGTTTCCCCGATGGTAGTTCACCCAAGCTGCCACCAGATGGCGGGTCAGTCTACGCTCGGGCCCTATTGTAGGGATGTGTGTAATAATATACGAATACAAATAAGGAAATAAGAAAATATTTTTTTAAACATTAAACTCTTCCATAGACTTACTATAACCGTACTCTTAATTCATCTCGTTTATTAGTTTAACGGTTTTGCACTAAGATATAAGTTTACCATTAAGCGATTTTTGCAAGTTACAAACTTTAGTCCCGTGTCCCGTGTATTGCAAGTACCGCACTGAAAATTATAGTCCAAAACCGTGTTAAACGCGTAATCGTATCAATGAATTATGATGAGTTACACCCGCCCTACAATACTCCATGATAGAAGACTATGACTTCACTGATCGACGTAGATTATAACGAGAATCAAAGTAGGCAGTGTAACGGGCAAGTAAGGACCAACAAGATCCAAGTTTTCACAATTAAACACTAGCAAAATAATTAAACGCTTCCGTTTCCGTCCATAGATTCATTAATCTTGTTTCTCCAGTTCGGCGACAAACTTGAGAGTGGTCCCTTCCAGGTTCTTCCCTATCCACTTATCGATGCGCGCGTTCAGTTCCTCGCTAAAATAGTTCTTCCAATCGCCAGTTTTACCTAAGATGGACCCCGTTATTTCTGGTTTCAGTCTGTTTCATGTTGAATCAGCAGGCATTTAATCACCTTTACGAATAAAATTCCCGTCTTAAGTGAAAGCTCCAGTTTCCTTAGCTGCCTCGTAATTAACAGCGTCGTTCTTGGCAAAGTTCTCAAAGCGCACGTGCTCCTGCAGTACCTTCAACTGGTCCTCATTCATCTCCTTGTTCAGAAAAGCGGCGATCCTGCGTAACTGTCCTGCCAGATCCTAGGAAAAAAGTCTATTAAGCTCATGATACTAACTGTTTACTATATAGTAATGGTTACGGCTTTCAGATCTTCGTAGAAAAGAAACAGCAAGTTTGGATGATCTCGCTGGTTCCAGGCTTCAATGACGTGCGCGAAGAATGGCGCGTACAACACTGCGTTAGTTTAATACATTCTGTGTACATGAGCCAAACTATCGATTTAGGGTATTTCAGCCAGAACCTTCATCTTCCATGAACCGCTCGGCAAACTCCTCTATGCCTTTGGCGAAACGGTGAAATGTTATCAGCTTGTGATGGTGGTAGTAAGAGACGATGACATCCTTGGGGTTTCTAGCCACGTAAACCACCTTACAATGTAATCGTCTATTAGGTTAACTCCACTATAATCTGCCGTTTGCGCCAAGTATTACTTTGCACGTCTCCAGTAATTTTGCGGGGAGCAGGTACAACGGCAAGTGGCTCTTGGCTCTTGTAGAATCGGGGAGGCTAAAAACTCACTGATGCGTTAAATTGGTGATAGCTGTTGCTCGGTGGTCATCCCTGGAATGATGAACGGGTATCTGAAGCGAAATAATTATTAGTTATGCAGATTATGAAGTGATATTATGTGGCACCTACTCGAGAAACGGGAAGCGGGTGTAGAGAAGTGTCGATTTTGCCGCTTCGAAATCAAAATCGTTGGCGATAACCCAAACGATCTCCTGCGTTCAGGTCGTTCCTGTTTCAGACATATTGCAAACGAATGTAAACAGGTGTACTACGGCAAACGAGGATAACGGTATACCGCACTTCGGGAAGGTCACGACCCAATGGTCGTCAGGCCGTACTTCCATATTGTATATCTCGTCGGCATTTTCGGCATAAGATGCCGTCAGAAAGAAACCGCTCGTGTCCGAACGTGAAAAGCCTTTAGTGTAGGTGGGATAATCACTTTTCAGCCGAGTGAGAGAAGGTTCGTCAACGAGCGAGAACTTCACGTTTAGTTTCTGCTTGACTGCGGGTTCCATCTTTGGACGGTGGTGCGAAGAATGTGACGGTTGTCCTAAACTTCTTTCAAATTTGCTGCCCAAGTTTGCCTGCTGATAAACAACCGTGTTGTCATATTGTTTACTCTTATGTTATAGTACAAGTTAAGTTATAGCACATATCCAATTATACCTTTTGGCAGCATGAGTCTTCTGCTTTGCGAGTTATAAACGGATATTTACGCCAGCTGCCAAAACTCTATCTGCTTAGGTGTTTTCCCTGTACGTTAGATTCGCTGATTATAACTTACACTGCTTGAATTGCACTCAAGTTATATCTGATGGTACGACCGAGAAAAAGAAGGTTGATTCTTCATGTAAACATCAGCTGATCGCTGGTGGCCACTGGCCAATGGGGCTAAACTTGAGATCACGTGCCTTAAAGGCGCGAGTTTTGAATATAAAACGTACGACAAGTGAAATATTTAAAAAATTTAGTTACTTGAATATGCTTTTGCTTATTTGCACATATATGTTTATTATCAACGATATGAGAGATACATAAAACACAGAACCGAGTAATGACTGTGTTCCAATTTATGTTTCTAGGGTTTGTTAACTACGGCTGGGTTTAAACGACGCACTCAGATTTCATTTCAACTTGTTTAAGACAGCGCAGAGTCGAGTCACATCGTTGTGTATATTCTTCGTGACCGCCTGCAGCCCAGAGATGGAGTCGGCTACGCTGACTGACTGCGTGAACGGATTATAGATAACCTCGTACTCGCGATGAATATTCAGGGCTACCCAGCGCCTATGAACAAGATGAACAGTACAAAGTGATTTGAATCGAAGTGATTAGAATAATACCATCCAATATTGCACGGAAGTATCGTCCACTACTAAGTTTAACCTGCATCTTGTTAAAGGATGGTTGAAACATGAATGTTAATTAGTACCTAAACTTGGTTTGGGCATCCTCGAGGCTTTCGGCCACAAAGTAAACATCCTGGTAATCCTGATCCTGGTAGGGTTGCACAGCGCAAACATCAGGGTCATAAGGTAGCAGCTTGGGTTTATCGGACAAAGAGTGAAGCAGTTCACCGTAACTGGAAAGCAGACCAGCTCCATATGCCTTTAGTTTGCCGTTCTCCTTGCACAGTCCGAATTCGATAGTGAACCAGTACATCTATACCAAAGTGTCAACGACTATTTTATTACCGGAAATCGTTCTGTTTGAAAGCGATATACCGTTGCAAATTTCTCGATATCCTCGTCAGAGGCTCCCATCGAAGCAATGCCAAGCTCCTGCGAAAACTGCGCGAAGTCGGGATCTGCTAGCATGGGAATGTGGCCCAGAAGTTCGTGAATGCAGTCCCTTTGAAGTGAAACAAGAATTGTCTAACTAGCTGTTGATTATCCTTGAACAACATTTTGCAGAGGTTCGGACATCCTTCAATACTGAGTAACCAGAAAATTGTACAAGACTGGGCTGGCTTTGATTTTGCCCCTAGGCTATTCAGATTAACCATAGAGCCTTTTTTTTCGAGTAAAATCAAAGCTAGGATCCTTAATATTTAACATGTGAAAAAGTGCTTACGGTTCTGGAGAATGGTTCGGAGAAGACGAATGACGAACATACTGCGTGCACTGGAACACTCGATAAGCCAGACTGGCCAGAAAGTCACGCGCCGTTAGCAGACCAGCTGCTGGTCTTAGCGAGAATCCAGTTCTCCCTTTGTAATATCCAAAAAACATATTGGAATTAAGAGTATAGGGTTCAGCTTACAACTGTTAATATTGTAAAGGAGTTCTTGGAAACACACAGGAGAAAAATTTCAATAATAAATAGCAATAGATCTTAGACTTTAGCCGCACTGTACATGCAATACAATACAATACAACTTGTAAGATACGTTTTAGGAAGTTGGAGATGTCTTCCAGCTGCGGGATATTGTCCGAACGGAACCCGCACTCGCGTTCGAGGAGCGCAAAGATTTCGCGGTGCTGGCGGCAAGCATGCGTCGGCAGGAGCGATGCCAGCTGGTCGTAAACAACACCCCAGGTCTTGAGTTCCTCTTTCGTGTAAACTACGCGAGGGATTGGCTCACCACTAGAAAAAGCGGTCAGTCTTATACAGTCTCACTTCTTACGAGTATAAAAACGTTCAAGTTTACTGTTTGTAGTTGAACGCGATATCGGCAATCTCTTTACGGCGGGCACGGTAGGCCTTGTCGGTGAAGCCGGGGTGACCTTGATCAAGGTCGGGCTCAAAACGTGTCACCAGATGGTTGCACAGGTCCAGCTCAGATATATGGCGTGGAAACCAGTGCTCTATGGTTATTACAAGGACGATTTATCTCGTAATATGTCTGTCTATTCTGATACACAACGTTAACATGTATGGGATCAATGGATTAAACCGTAACCCGAGTTACTGATGTATTCTTTTCAGTACTTTCAGAGAAGACTTACCTTTAAATCGAGTAACGGGATCGCCGATGATGGAAATCGTTGCCAGAGATCCACTCTGCTTGAGGACTTTGATGAGGGACAGCAGGTTTTCCCGGGTTATCTCCAGTTTCAAAAGGACGTCATATGCATGATCCTTCTGCTTAGACGGTCTCGATTCGACGTGCAGAATAGTTCCCTTGCAGTTCTACGAGCGAAGTAAGTTACGTGAGCATCTCCAGGTATATGGTATATTAACTGAGAAGCGAGGGTTACTTCAGCAGCTTTGAGGGTGCGAGCAAGCAGCGTCAGGTTGTCTTTAACGCCCAAGAGAAGCGAAGTTCGTACAATGGCCGATTCTTGTTCCTTGTCAACTTCTTCGACGATGAAGATCTCGTCTTCGGACAACGATTCATCTAGAGTGGTGTGACCAAATGATGGTTGCTTGAACTGACATATCCGAGATGGCTATACAGTACCTCGAGACAGATGACGAGCTTCCAGAACCAAGTTCTCACGGCTCTGCTTGTGCATCAAAGTCTCGAATCTGGCGTCGTCGACCAGCGAACGGCGCCGGGCTGGATATCCATTCTGCGTTGTTTAAGACAAAAGGAAAGGGGGAATTCGATTAAGGCGAGAGTATATACAAACTTGTGAAGTTGAAAACTTTGATGTGGAAAGGGGAAGCCAAGTAATTTCGTTCCAGTTTTGAAAGCTTCGTACAAAGCCTGTAGTAACGACCATGTCATTACTACTGTATGGCGTTATTCTTAAAGAAAACCGTATCCTGGTTCTAAACAACTCATAACCTATTTGTAGCCGGCTCTAATGGAAGCTTATTAGGTTACTAATGGTGCATAACATTCATCCCAGAAGTTATTCTTTCAGTGTGTTCACTGATTACCGTAACAATGTTCTGTACGTTCGATGTAGTAATCAGCAGTAAGGTTAATTGTAATTAATAGAATCTTTAGGTAGCCATAGCATTTGCTACAACCCTTAGATGGTAAATGAATGATGGTACCTACTTAACATGGTGAGCGAAAGACACTGGATATGGTATTTGTTCTGCAAATAGTAGGAATAACGCTATGGAACTACGTATGATCTTGGTTTCAAATCGACCCTGTCAAGGGTTAAATGTGTTCTTTTCAGTTTGTACTAGTGTGCTTGGGTTAAGTTGTAACCTGCAATAACCCTTCGAGTAGTGTGTGAAAACTTACAACATACATACCCTTGCTTAATTTTCTTTCACCGGGACAAATCGCAGGTCTTGTCGATGTGTATGTTACCATACAGAAATGTTGACTGACTGAGTTTCAGTTCTTTCAGATTCAGTATTCAGATTTCTGGTTGGTTTCAGCAGTAATGTATAACCCTGCTCATATGTTCTTGTTAATCAGAAGGCCCCCGATTGTCAATTCAAACCCACAAAGAAGAACAAAGAAGGTTTCAATTAGATCTCGACGTTTCACCAGGGAATGTTGCTCGCCAATCGTACAGGGCGCGTATATACGTTAGTAATACGATATTAATTAAGGATAACAAACCGCGAGAATAGCTGAATCAATCGTTTCGCCTGACGGTCCCTCATGACCCGAAGGGGAGAAAACGCTACTGCGAACACTGAGGAGTATATCCTCCAGTAAATGGTGTACTGGTTAAAAGTACTTACCCCAATAGTATCGTATTCAACAGCCAGACTGACTTCAACCGACATGTTCCTAGCAAGACTTGGAGCAACGAAGCTTTCAATGAAACGCTGTAAACAAGTATTGAGGTCTTTATCTAAAGGAAGAGCCTTTTTATAGCTGACGAAACAATCGCGAGGCTGAGAATGTATATTCTACAGCACGTTTATGCAACACAAAAGAACCAGTGTTTTCATAATTTGTTTTCAGTGAGGCATGTCAACGTCAAGTCGGTGATAGAACGGTCAAGTCATATGCAGAATATGACCTTCTTGTAGTGTCCATACGAGTATCCGTAAGACTAAATTACACACTGTGAAACTGGTTAATTAGTTACTATATTTTCAAGTAATGGGAAAGATATTTAAGTCTTGCTGCACAAAATTTATTATGATGATAATGATATCGCAAGCAGATTTCAAACCGTTTCTTTTCAGCTTCATGTATTGTGTGCTGATGAGGTTACAAGCTACTGTGTGTGTGATTTTTTTTAATTTGAACTACTTACTACCACTGCAGGCACGTGCAGAGCAAAGTCAACAACACGCAACAAGTTACATTTTTAAAATAAACATTCTGAAAGGTAATCTGGTATTGGGTTATTGATTCCAACTCACTTTTAACTGCAAAAATGGTAAACGTAGATATGAGACCCGGAATCTCAAGATTGCACAAGGTCTTTTAACGGTACCCGCACGAAAAGGCACTGCCTCGTTCTGGGTATACCTCAAATGTATTGCTTAGCCTTGGTATACCGTTTTGCAAATCCGAAATCGTGTCGGACGGATAGAGCCAGGCTGTGAGCTAGGGTAAAATATCTTATTTTTCGAGAGCCCGATTGTATGGTGATGCGTATAGGAGATTCTTGTAAGTCTGATATACCATTGTTTGTTAAGGAACCTGAACTTGAATTGAATGAGTACGACTGAAATACCTGTGTGACACAGCAGCTGAATCGAATCTTGAACAAACATTAAAGGACCTGTCTGGGCATTTTGCAGTTAAGTGAAGACTTGCAGGGTTATTGAAATTTACGGTGAAGAGCACTGCAAATAAGACTTGGTATGAAGATTCAACAACGTTATGCTCACAGCTAATATGCTTCATATTCAAACTGCTTAGAAATCATAATTTCTGAGGAATAAGATTGAACAATCAAACGGGGAATTGCTGAATCCCGAATCAGAGTATACGGAGAATATCATGCTATATGTTTTAAACGCCTTGTATTTATACACTCTATATAGTAAAGTAATAGCACAGTACTGGTATATATATATAACATACAAATTGATGTACGTAACGCACTTGACGTGTATAGGTATAAAGTGCTGCGTTACCAACAGAAAAGACAAGGACTTTTAGGACGGCTTCACATTCAAACTTTGCATATAATACCCGTAGTATAGTATATAATTATAAAGTATATTATCATATCTGATAGAGTTAATGATATCTAGTTAATTAGATACGATATTATGCGATATATGTATAATACATTAGTAACTGAACTGCATTGTGTTTACTCTGTAAGATTAGAATTAGGTAACAAGGTAGTCAGGAAGTCTTGCTATGCCGTAGGTACAGGTTTGAATCTGAAGTAATGATTACATAACATGATATTGCTTCAAGTAGAAAGGACTGAGGATCTTGGTCTTTAAGGTAGGCTTCATCTGCTACTTACCTCAATACTATACGACTTCTTGATGACGAACTTCTCCTTGGGGACTGGAAGCGGAGCGCCGACTGCTTGCATCTTCAAGTTCTTCCAGACGTACTTATACAAACCCAACTTAAACTCCAGTTTCGTTGCTCTTCTGCAGTGTGACCCTGCTGTGAGGTACCCAAGTGGAGACCTGGAGAAGCAGTGCATGGAGCTACTCGCACAGCGCGGGATCTTATACAAGGGGAAGGGGCACTCTTACCCCCACGCCTCCCTCCGCTGCAGTAGGCATCGAACCTCTTCTGCGCTGTTCTCCGTCCAAAGGGCACCAGCATTTCTACCAAATGGAGTAAACTTAGCAATTAGGTGTAAATCTGGTGACAAGTTTCTTCACATGAGCAGATGAATGGAGCGGGAATGCAGACGTTGGCGCCAATGGAAATGGCGTGTAGTCTATTGTAGCGCTGCTTCCGCTGAAAAATGATTTTCAGGCGCCTGCATTATATGGTCAAGGAAAACAAACATTACGCAGCAGCCCCCAGCCCCTTGCAAAGCCTTTACCCGAGAGCTCAGCGTATCAACAACCAAAGCAAAAAGAGTCTCCTGCAAAAGAGAACCACATAGGAGTCTTAATTGATTTTGGATGTAAAGGCGTCTCTTTCAAAAGACTCGACTTAATCCGGCCCCTCAGGCAATTAACTGGCCTCTGTTCAACCAAGTAAATTCCTCCAATAGAGATAGCAAGATAGGGAGAAACCAAGACGCAATCGGCCATGACATCTTGGCTACCCAAAGTCGAGAAAAACACCCATCTAATGAAAAGACTAATCTGAAGAGAAACAATAACCGTATATAGGAGGACGACTCTGTTGCTAATTGCAATATCTCGTAAAAGTTGCCCGGAAACAATGTTCATACGGAAAAATGGCCGCACATAACTTTCATAGCGGCAACCCGTCTCTACGGTGTCTAATAAACGCCAGGACGTTGACAATGATTAGTGCTCTTTACTCAGGACTAATGAAAGGATTCTTTCGTCAGGACAGCCAGTTATGATCGCTGAAACTTGTTACACCATATGACTTAATTATCCCTCTAAATCAGAATCAGTTTAAGGTTTGTTATGAAATCTACGGTATAGAGCCGCCATATGGGAGAGGTATTGGTATACTGGGCGGGAATTTGAATTCTGCCCTGCGCTAACAGTCTCAGGTCTTGTAGAGGAGTCCACTTCAGTGCGTTCTTATAACAAACAAAAGACGTGGTCAACTAATATCGAGGCAATTAACCAGCCAATCAATTATCCGTATATATCTTTTTTATCTGTCCGTCTATCTGTCTGTCTATCTATTTATCTATCTCTCTATCTATCTATCTATCTATCTATCTATCTATCTATCTATCTATCTATCTATCTATCTATCTATCTATCTATCTATCTATCTATCTATCTATCTATCTATCTATCTATCTATCGATCTGTCTGTCTTTCTATCTATCTATCTATCTATCTATCTATCTATCTATCTATCTATCTATCTATCTATCTATCTAACCACCATCCACCTGTCTATCTGTCTATCTGTCTTTCTGGCTATCTGCCTATCTGACCATCTAACTATCTTTCTATCTACATAACTACCTGTATAACAATCGATCCATTTCTCTATCTGTCTTTAACATCAACATAAATACCTAATAGGGAAATTTATAAAGAGTAACAGTTATTAACAGCTCGATTCTAGTAATATTTGATGAGCGAGAACTTACATTTGATACGCGACTGGTAAAGTACGTTGCAGTAGGATTAGGCTAAGTTGTGTACCGAAAGGATTTTGCTTTGGGGTGTGAGAACAGTATGTAAAGGCTTCATACCAGCGCAGCTCTACTGATTTCCTTTTTACATAATACTTAAATGGAAAAATATAAGTCTTGAAAAAGGAAGAGGCGTGATAGAAAGAGAAGCTCTGGGGATCTACTGGAGCGGTTATAGTTGGCCATTGAAAGGCATTAGAGAGCAATTGACGGTATAATTATCTTGCCACTGGTGCTCAATCTCTTGTGATGATGAAAAAGAGACGAGCGGCACAGATGAGAGCTCCCTACGCTTGTGTCGTACAATGGCCCGGACGATCGATACAATGAATGAAGACGGATTATTGTATCATTAATATAACGTGTTATGAAAAGTTGAATTCAGATTGTTTACTTAAAGCATGTTAAGATGTGAACTCATACTTAACCCTAATTAAAACGAAATTATACTAAATATGATTCAACTTAAACTAACGAATATTCAGATTCAGCTATTCGGTATGTGCTATAATCTACAAATCAATAATTTATTTATATTGAGAACGTTTAGTCCATCGTCTGTTTTTACATAATACATAATTACATAATAAAGACACAATTAAGTTAATGTGGTCTGTAGAAAAATACAATTACAATACGAGTTTCAAAAAATCAAATCTTGAAAATATTCTTACTTTTATAAAGTACTATCTAGAAATATTTAAATGATTAATTCGTTAAGATATTATTGAAAATCTGGCAACGTGAAACACCTTTGAATTTAGACTGAAAACATTGTTTATTGTGCTAAACGTGTACTTCTTGTAGGGAGGGATCGTTCTTACACAAATGCCACGAAATGTCGAAGTTAAAGCTAAAGTCGACGACATTGATCGACTATTCAAGACTGCATCGAACCTAAGCGATACGGTGGAAGCCGTCATCCACCAACACGACACTTTCTTCAAAACGGACAAGGGTCGATTGAAACTTCGCAAATTCAACGTAAAACTAAATGCTATAATTTTTCAAATTGCCTATGAATTTCTCTATCTGCATATGCATATTACCGTAACTTTGCAGGAACACGAAGGCGAACTCATTTACTACGAGAGACCAGATTCCGAGGGTCCCAAAACCTCTGAATACTCCAAGTCTCTAGTAACCAACCCAGACGAATTAACCGCTGTACTACGACACGCCCTCGGAATACGCGGAACCGTGCAGAAGGTTCGTCAACTGTACATGGTTGGACAGACCAGGATTCACGTGGACCAAGTGGAAGGTCTAGGCGACTTCATGGAGCTCGAAGTATTATTGCTACAGTATGGTCTGTTTTATCATGGTATGCTTAGATTTGATTTCTATTGTCCACAGGTTGTGCTACGGGATGACCAGTCTGCCAAAGAAGGCGACGCTATTGCCCGAGAGTTGTTAGAAAAACTAGGCGTTCCTCGGGAAAACCTTCTGTCTGGCGCTTATATGGATTTGCTTGAAACTCAATAAACCCTTGTTAAAAAATTAATATTGAGTTTTCTTACTCCATGATGATTATAATACCACCTTTAATTCAGTATATTTAAGTAATACATAACAAATAATGTTATTCAAAATGATTACTATTAATAATCACTTAGTAATCGTTCTGCGGGGTGTAATCCTAACCGTACTCGATCCTTTGTAACGTACTGCGCTGTTGTAAACATTGATTCACCCACTTGTGTAACACCTTTTTCCTCAAGGAAAAAGATAAATTATTCAACCTAATTGGATTTACATACATTTCACGATTCAGCTTGTAGGTTTTTCAGCATTTGGAGTCAGACATCCAATCACAGAGTTTGGTCTTTAGCGTTTCGTTTAAGACTTTATCAAGATGGGAGCGGTTCTGGGTTTGTGTAGCGCAGCTCAGGTATAATAATTTTATTTATTTCGATTTGAAATTTCTACTTATGTTAACTGTTCAATCTTTGTAGCTTGCTTGTTGTTGTGGTAGCGCAGCTTGCGGCCTCTGCTGCAAAGCGTGCCCGTCGTGCAAGAACTCGACATCCTCCCGCATCATGTACGCCATCATGCTCTTCCTCGGAGCAGTCACTGCCTGCATTCTATTGAGTCCCGGCCTTCAGGAAGCGCTTCAGAAAGTCCCGTTCTGTACGGGTGGCGATGGTGGGAATTCGGGACTAGCCGAGTTTCTAACCCCGGGGAGCTGGAAGTTCAACTGTCAGAACGCTGTCGGTTACCTAGCCGTCTACCGTCTCTGTTTCGCAATGACCCTCTTCTTCTTATTCATGGCCCTGATTATGATTGGTGTTAGATCGTCGCGAGATTTCAGGGCGGGATTCCAAAATGGGTAATTGAGCTGTTCTGTATTATTTAGGATGAAATGGGTCCGTAATGCAAATATCTGTCTTGCAGGTTCTGGGGCCTGAAATACTTGATTTTAATCGGGACAATCGTCGGAGCCTTCTTCATTCCCGAGGACGAAACTTCGACGTTTGGCACCACGTGGATGTGGTTCGGTCTTATTGGAGCATTCCTTTTCATTGTGATTCAGCTCGTTCTCGTTGTGGATTTCGCACACCGCTGGGCCGAGTCATGGGTGGAAAAGTACGAAGAAACCAAGTCGAAAGGATGGTATGAATCTTCACCTGTAGTCTTATTGTCGTGTTGCGTGATGATCATGTGTTTTGGTTTTAAAGGTTCGTTGCACTACTGTTCTTCACGTTCCTCCAGTACGCGGTATGCATCACCGCAGTCGTCCTTTTCTTCATGTATTACACAAAGGTATCAAATGAACAGCTAATTGTATTGTTTTTATTATTAAATGATACGTTATGGAACAGCCCGAGGGATGCGACCTGCACAAGTTTTTCATCTCCTTCAACCTTCTTCTGTGCATCGCCATCAGCATCGTGGCTATTTTACCGAAAGTTCAAGAGCACCTTCCCCGCTCGGGTCTACTTCAATCGTCGGTTGTCAGTCTATACACGCTCTACTTGACCTGGTCGGCTATGTCGAATCAACCTGGTAATGAATCTATTTACTCGTAAATGAGTAACACTAAAGCGTTGAATGTAAACGTTAGATCACAACTGCAAGCCAAACTTTTCAACAATCATCAACGGCGGCACTCCGGCCCCTCCGACCGAGGAAACAAAACCCGTTTTTGACTCGCAGTCCATTGTCGGGCTGGTCATCTGGTTCTGCTGCGTCCTTTACTCGAGCATCCGGACTTCAACGAATGGGCAGACCGAGAAGCTGATCGGCGCCGACAAGGTTCTGGCCAAAGACGAAGGTGGTTCGACCGGTGCCGAGGATCTCCATGAGGCCGAAAAGGGAGGGGCGAAGGTTTACGATAACGAAGCTGATGGTGTTGCTTATTCGTGGTCGTTTTTCCACCTTATGTTTGCCCTGGCTACGCTCTATGTTATGATGACCCTAACCAACTGGTACAAGTAAGTATCAGCTATTTTATTAACACAAACTGGTTCTTTATGTTAATCATCGATGCCTTTTTTTTTACAGGCCCAATTCAAGCCTGACAACCTTCAGCGACAATGAAGCCTCAGTCTGGGTGAAGATCGTTTCCTCGTGGTTGTGCTTGGGATTGTATTTCTGGTCGCTGATTGCCCCTATCGTCCTGCCGGATCGTGACTTCAGTTAAACCGATGGTCATGGACTTCGTCTTACAAACTGCACCACCAAAATTAAATGCTTATTGTATAACCCCTTTCAGAGACAACATGTAGTTGCTGCAACTAGCATAGTAGTACTTTTTGTGAATACGGCTATCGGAATAAACGGTGTCAAACGATGATTATCCAACATTAAACGATCAATATTACAGATAAGATGATATACGTTTATATATTAATATTACTGTATTACTTATTGTTGTTTAGTAAGCTTACAGTGACATTCTGTTTATAACAAATATTCCCTAGTCATTTAACTACAATTTCATAACTTTGACATGAACAGAAACAGATTACGACAATCTTTTCCGTTAATATGTAGTGGCCCTGAAAAGGGCCGTTGGGTAACGAAGGTCCGAATCCGCGGGCTGGTCATAAATCAAGCCAGAGATACGCTTGACACCTCCACGGCGAGCCAAGCGACGGATGGCGGGCTTGGTAATACCCTGGATGTTGTCACGCAAGACTTTGCGATGACGCTTCGCTCCTCCCTTACCGAGTCCTTTACCTCCTTTACCGCGACCAGTCATGGTAGAGTTTTCTGTAAAACTTGTTGAGCTTTCGCAATATACCAACTGTCTACAGTAGGGTCCCCATATTTATAGCTACCCGTGAAACCCCAATAGGGAAAGGCAAGCCAATGAGAAGCGCGGTCTTTGTTTCTTACACCCAATAGACGACCGCCAGAGGGTACGAGCTTGAATGTCCGCTGTGAGAAATAAAAGCATAAGCTTGCTCGCAACTTTTGACGATAATTTTCCTGATATCGACAAGTCGCACTCAGCATGGCTCGTACCAAGCAAACAGCTCGCAAATCTACTGGAGGAAAGGCACCCCGTAAACAGTTGGCAACCAAGGCTGCTCGTAAGAGCGCCCCGGCCACTGGTGGCGTCAAGAAGCCTCATCGTTACCGCCCTGGCACAGTAGCCCTTCGTGAGATCCGTCGCTACCAGAAGTCGACCGAGCTGTTGATTCGCAAGTTGCCTTTCCAGCGCTTAGTGCGTGAAATCGCCCAGGACTTTAAGACCGATCTGCGCTTCCAGAGCTCCGCTGTCATGGCCCTGCAGGAAGCCAGCGAGGCTTACTTGGTTGGCCTGTTCGAAGACACCAACCTGTGCGCCATCCACGCCAAGCGCGTGACTATTATGCCCAAGGACATCCAACTGGCTCGCCGTATCCGCGGAGAGCGCGCTTAAAATCATGGTTTGACCGCTTTTGAGGAAACTAAACCCCAACGGCCCTTTTAAGGGCCACCACTTCTTCCAAGAAAAGAATCGTACATCCGCCTCGTTTACTATGTAAATCATTAGTTATGCCATTAACTATACTATCAACACATTACATCAACTGCCAAATGTATAAATTACCGTAACATAAGATAACTGGCTTGGCCAGTGGGGCTGCTGAATGCCGGTAATACCTTCGTAGCTACAGGAAATATGATAATTAAGTTATCATATAATAATATACATATAATACAATATAGAAACATATAAAATAATATAAAGTGAATAATTTACGGTTAACTTCAATCGGTAATACTTTAAAACAGATGTAGAACAGAAAATGTCATTTTACAAAAGGCCGTTTGGAAATAGCGTCACTGACTGACTGGACCGAGCCCCCATTTGTTAGTTCCAAGCTGAACCATCAATCAGTACAATACAAGTTTCTTCTCTTCGGCTCTTGTTTGCCATCTCTTCCTTTTATTTGATCATACTTTGTAAATTGCAAGACGGAACATTGCAGATTCAGACATGTTCTTATAGAGTACGATAGAATTATCACAGCAAGCCTTATATCATCTTGTTTACGATCTCCAATTAATAGAAAAAGCGCGCGACAGATGCCGTGCTTAGGGTACCAAGCGATATCGGTTCGACTCTGCTTTCTTTACATATTGGTGGCCCTTAAAAGGGCCGTTTGGTTATTGCAAGTACTGGACTTGATTTACTCGGCCTTGTCGGTCTTCTTGGGAAGGAGAATAGCCTGGATGTTGGGCAATACACCTCCCTGAGCAATGGTAACGCCTGACAGCAGCTTGTTCAACTCTTCGTCGTTACGGATGGCCAACTGCAAGTGACGGGGGATGATACGGGTCTTCTTATTGTCGCGGGCAGCATTACCGGCCAACTCAAGGACTTCAGCGGCGAGGTACTCCATGACGGCAGCCAAGTACACGGGGGCACCGGCACCGACACGCTCAGCGTAGTTACCCTTGCGCAGCATGCGGTGAAGACGGCCCACGGGAAACTGAAGACCAGCGCGACTCGAGCGGGACTTAGACTTTCCCTTGACTTTTCCTCCTTTGCCACGGCCAGACATGTTGTTCTGCGGATGTGTTAACTTTGACTGAACGTGTGAACGATAACGTTGAAGAGCGGCAGGTCTGACTATATAGCAAGCCAGGTTCGCGCCAAAACCAAAGACGCATTGTCATTGGCTGTTCGGGACAAAGAGAAACGCCCTGTTGGAAATTGTTCAAATATGTTTAAATTTTTACTATCTAATAGTAATTACTAACTATTACTAGCTACGGACTATTGCAGATAAATTTGGTAGTAAATAAGGAGGATTCTTTTGTAAGGGGCTCCACGTAGTTAAAATCTAAGCACATTATATTACATCCGCCTACTTAAAACCGTTCATGATCTAAAAGAATCTTTGTCCTCCACAAAGTTCATTTATACACCACCAGATGGCGGCGATTCGGCTTCTGTAGACTAAAACAATGTTGCCAAGTAGTAGTTTTTCAATGCTGTAATATTGGTTGCTTTTTAGTACATAATGAAACCTCTGGCCCCTTTGTTTTAACGTGTATTTTAAAATAACGAAGATGTAGAACGATGCCTCTGTTACACGAGGTAAAGCCAGAGACCGCCATTACATCTCACGTGGTAGGGGCGCACGATGAGCCACAAACAAAACGCAATAAGGTGTTGAACTCCAAATCCTCCTGATAAGCATTATCAGTGGTGTGTGGCTCATTTCTATCGAGCATTTCAAACTGAAAAAAGCACGTAAACGGGGTAGTTGTTTCAAACACGTTTGCAGCACTACTCGGACAAGTACAGAAAACCTACCTTGAAAAGCTAGCAAGTTCAGTGTAAAGCTATCCAAGATGGACGGAGAGAAGAAGAAGAAATCAAGGGGGTTTTTGACTTTACTGAAAAAGCAAATGGCCCAGCTGACGGTGAATTACGCAAGCCAGAGGCAGAAGAGAGATTCTGGTATGTATGACTTTTCTGACGTTCAAGAAGTCGCTCCAGGTCATGCTGAGGAAACTGAAAAACCGGAGACCCGACACAGTTTGAAACGCTGCAACACGCTTCCCTACAGGCTGGACGCCAAAGCCTGCGTTTTAACCAATCCGTACGGAAAAGTAGGACTAGCCAACCACGGCAACACTTGTTACATCAACGCAGTGCTTCAGTGTTTAAGTCATACTGACTTGCTGGCCAACTATTTCATCAGCAGTCAGTACAAGAACGACCTGAACCAAAGTAAGTGGAAGGCCAGCTCCTACGGAGAGGTTACGGACCAATTTGCAGCCCTTCTTAAGGCGATGTGTTCGTCACAGTACCAGCCTGAAATGACGCTGTTTTTCCAACACCTCATCGGGAAGCACGGGCTCCAGTACCAGAGGAACACCCAACAGGATGCGCAGGAATTTCTGCTGTGGCTGCTGGACAAGATTCACGAAGATCTCAACTCGGCCAACAAGAAGCTCAAGAAAGTTAAGGTAACACTGTTGACAATACCACATATTTGTAAGGATCAGTCAGGCTCAGGTGTCAGTATATAACGGTGATTGTAATACAGAATGTAATTACAACCAAAGACCGTGCTGAGATCTCGTGAATTGGCCCACCTTTAAACTTACATTGGCTCTCCATAGTTACCGTACCGTGTGTTTAGCGTCATGTACAAGTCCTGAAATTGACAACGGGCAGCTGAGTTTCAGTATCAGTTAAAGTAAACGTAACTTATCTGTAAGCAAGACACTTGATCAGTGTGCAACTATCTGCAGTAGTTCTTAATTTACCCTCCGTTGACGTCAGAAATGATGTTACTAAAGTAGGTTATTGTTTCATGGCCATTGATTTTGCTATCTCTTATCTCGTAATTCTCGTCCAATTTCGCCAGGGTTTTGGAATATGGCTGAGTCATAGATTAAAGGATTAAATGATTGAGACGTTATCTTGGACTAATACCACCTAGGAAGGCTATCGGCGCATTGGGAAATTTTGCTTACTAATAGCTTGCCAGGATTATGCAATAATCCGGTGTCTTATTCCACGTTTTTCAGAAGTTCTACGGAAGTCCTGATGAAATCCAAGCAGCCGATACTTTGGCCAAGCATCTAACGTTCAACGCCAGCTTTGTGCAGCAGCTGTTTCAAGCGCAGTTTCGTTCTTCCTTGACTTGCCACGCCTGCTTGCAACAGAGCTCTACGTTTGACCCGTTCCTTTGTGTTTCTCTACCAATCCCGCAGAGTGCAACTAGGATCGTACACGTCACCGTCGTTTATCGGAATCCAGAAAGGAAACAAGTACTGAAGAAACCCCATGAGAATGTTCTTAGTCGTATTTAAATTTTAAAATAATTTATTTAAGATATGTAATTGGTTTCAAGTCTTGATTGCTTGGTTTAATATTTCAATTTTTAAAACAGGTTAGACTTGGTCTTGCCGTGAACGCTCTTGCCGATTTCCGAGAGTTAAAGCAGAAGCTCCATTCGGAAACTGGCATCTGCTCGTCTAGGATTCTTCTGGCAGAAATTGGCAAGATCGACTTCTCCAGAACTTTTCAAGGTAACTCCAGAATCTATCTCAACTTCCTGGGCAGCAACCTTGGCAGAAAACTGTGTGTGTCAGATTACTTATGCATTGACGTTGGGTTCAAGGTCGAAGCCTAATTGGTTTGGTGCTGGTTTGATTGTACTGACAGTCAGGGCGGTTTGAACAGGCTTGCACTGAAATTATGCCAAAGTCGGTAAATGTTAGTAGGGCAAGTTCGGATCAACTGTTTGTTTGCACCGTCGTTAGATTAAGTCTTAGAGCAATGATAACCGTTGATAACCAAAGACCAAATCAATAAACCCAAGTCAATGGTACTGCGTACATACACTGACTGGGACAAATCCACTGCGAACCAGTTTGCGTAGTTCAAACTAATTCTAGGTTATTGAACCAGATGATGAACCGATAACACAACTAAAGGAAAGCGACCACGTTTACTGCATCGAACTACCCCCTTCGAAAAAGCAAAGGGTATCAAGCGAGAATGATGATGTGCTCACCCTCTGTTGGATCAACGTCGAAGTATCGGCAAAGAAGCAGACAAGGTAACCTGTCTAAACGTATCAGCAGCACCTAAATCTAAAAATGGATTTTGAATTTCTGAAGGTTTGGACGACCCTACGTGCTGGAAGCGAACCGAGAAACTTCGTTTCGAGAACTGCAGATGATGCTACTCAACGAAACGGAAGCTATTTGCGATGGTTCCATCTTCGAAGCAGCCAAGCAGGTATCTCTCCTCAAGGTCAATGCAGCACATTTTACTCAAGACAATATACTTTCACAACAGGGTCTGCTGTTGAGAATCCGCGTTTGCAGTGAAGCCATGTCTGAAGCATTTTACTTGGATCCTGGCATGGAGTTTCCTCTTTACTCTGAGTTGGTTGATGAAGTTTTGGGTCTCAGCGTTCCTGGCAGTCTCAGTCATCTTACATTGGTACTGGAATGGGATACCTTCATCAAGCAAAGGTATTAGGACAGTTTAAACTGTTCAGAAACTGGTGATCACATGTGTAATGGGTATTCGTTGGTAACAGGTACATCGTAGATGCAGGAAGTCACATTGAGGAACGGTCTACTGCTACGAAGAAGCAACAAGCAAAGAATGCGAGGGTGACGTTAGAAGACTGTTTTCAGGTAAGCATCATTAAAGCAATTTTCTCATCTGATTACTGAATAGTAACTTCTGGCACAGCTATACACCCAAGCGGAACAATTGGGACCCGAGGATACATGGTTTTGCCCCAACTGCAACAGAAAACAGGAAGCCACAAAGAAGCTGACGCTCTGGACCTGTCCGGACATACTTATCGTTCATCTAAAGAGGTTCAGACAAGTAAGTTTATCCTTTGAAGTATTATACAGCACCTCCGCATAAGTGGTTTTCAAACTATTGAATTAACCTGCTTCCTATAGTCAGCCAAGTCAGGAGTGATGTCCAAAGTGAGTACAAAGATTGACTTTCCGCTCACCGGCCTGGACATGGGAAACCACGTGGCTCCGCGATCATCCATATCGAGCCAGTCGGATGCAGACAGTGGTAAGATGCGCTCTTGATCACTTACAACGCAACTGCAAGTGTATAGTTATAAACATTTATGAACACATTTTCAGGATTCTGGAAATCAACTCTATCTTTGGGTGGCTTGCGCAGGAGCTCTCGTCGTTTGAGCACCTTGAACAATAACTATTACCAAACAAGCAGTTATGGTAGCCGTCTAGAAGACAACGTTTATGACCTGTACGCCATTTGCAATCACCACGGGAATGACTTGGCCAGCGGACATTACACTGGTAACTCGTCTTAAACGCTGTACGTTTCTCGTAGTTATGACTATCTATCTATCTGTTATCAACCTACTTCTATATCTATCTATCTGTCTAACTATCTATCTCTCTCTCTCTCTCTCTCTCTCTCTCTCTCTCTCTCTCTCCCTATCTATCTCTAAGGGCCAAGACTAAAATAGCTTTCATGCTTATAGCATACTGCCGTGATCCTTCCGATCAACACTGGTACTTCTTCGACGATTCCCGCATCACCAAGATCAACGAAGCGACGGACATTGTATCTCCTTCAGCGTACATCCTGTTTTATAAACGACGAGCTCCACCAAATGCCGGTTCGCTTATTGGAAACAATTCTCTAAAATCAGATCTATATGATCATCTTTACTGTTCATCGCAGGAGCTGTGACGTCATCCTCGACCAGCAGCATTGGCTCCGACCAGCTGACGTCCAAGCTGACCTCCAACAAGCAGCTAACGGACAAAAGCCAGTTCGATCGGAAGGATCCCAGATACATGACGCTCCCGTCGAAACTTCGCACTTCATCAGGTCGACGAGGTTCTCTTTGGTCGCTCAGCGGCCGCAAATCTGGCGCAACTCTATTATAATGGAATATGACATGATAACCATATCCAGGAGCAACCATTCATATCATTGCCATAATAACCTGTAGAAATTAGAACCGCCTTATATTATTTGTGATGTGAGCTATACAATACACAGTTATTTTTTCTTACGATGTACGCCAGCAATGCTCCTAATGCATCGCAGCAGGTTGGGTACCTTTCGTCTACTTGATCAATTCCGGTCAGTACCCTCGCTGTGATCCCCTGTTTCAGAATACTTGAACCATTAGAATATTGATTAATGTTTCCCAAAGTGCTCGTTGTTTTCCATGTTATCGGCGGTCATGAGTCTAAACAAACAGGCGAGTCGAGCTATACTTGGGTGAAAAAGTGAACATACATAGTTGTGAATCTATCGATAGATGTCTAAATCAATGAAATTCGCATGCAAACATGGTTTTCTGGTATGCGTACCCTTCAGATCGACAGTAACAACGGGATGAAGCTGTAGTGTTGCTATGACTTCCAGACGTTTAGCTTGATAGGAGATGCAACAGATGTCGTTTCAACGTTCTTGTACAAATGACGTTGTCGTTTAGAACTACGCTTTGAAGTTTAAATTGGTACCTGTACAGATCATGATGAGAATATCAAGCGGACTAGGTGTTGCAACGTATACATGTGGGTTTATCTTTATTAGTATTACAATCGTATTCTTTGTAACTATGTCTTAAGTGATAAGACGATGAACATGAGTATTGAGACTCAGTAGTATTTGAATTCAAGGACATGCCTTTATAACAGCAATAAAATGACACATCATATACTTCCGAATAACCTTTGTCAACTTTGGCACACGGGCAGGCGCGCGAAAAAAAATTTACTTCCCATCTAGCAAAGGAAAACGAAAACAAGTCCGCGTTCAATGCGATAAGATAACACTGCAAGCAGCATAGGGCTTATCTATGTAACGCGTGACGTTCCAAACTGCGCGTTCACTTTTGAAATCTAACCGTCACCGATGTGAAGTGAATAAACCAAGTTCTCCGCTGAATTTGAAAACAACAAAAGGGTCTTTTGGGAGAAAAAAAATGCCCGTTCCGTACTTCCGTTTAGAGGGAGACATTTCCAGCAATGTCTACCTGCCATCCAATGTCGTCTACATGCCAACTGTAACGGTTGAACAGCCGGCCAAGACCAAAAGCCCGGACAGAGCTATTATGGCTGTAGCCAGCCTGGGTGTGATTCTTGCTTTGGTGTCGTTATCTCTTCAGGTACTCTTAGCATTCAAACTAAGTTAAAGTATTACTGAAGTGTTCAACTTGCTTTGAATTTACAAGCATGTTGAGATCATGAATTTGCATTTGCTAATATATAGAGGTGTTGTAATGACAACTCGATAGCCGCAGGGCAAATAAAAAGCCAGTACTCTGCGTCATTGTAATACTTAAGTAAAATTTTGTCGCGAGGACTGTAGTACAGGGGTATCGCTATATTGTGATATTGTACCATTGTAGTGTAGTATTAAAGCGTTGAAGTGTTGTAGTACCGATTGCTGATATAACGTGGTGCTGCTACTGTAGCCGTTGTCCCATTGTGTCGTAATCTCGTTGTGAGGCAGTGTTGTAGTGTTGTAGTGTTGTAGTGTTGTAGTGTTGTAGTACTGTAGTACTGTAGTGTCATAGCATTGAAATACTGCAGTCTGTAACGTGTAACATACTATTAAACAACGGTTTCATTGTAGAACTGTAGTGTCGCAGTGCTGCATCGTTGTAATGTTATAAGGTTGTAGCGTTTTAGTGTTGTAGTATTGTCGTGTCATAGCATTGAAATATTGCAATACTGTAACACAATATTACAGGCGTGTTCCATTGTAGTATTGTAGTGTTGTAGTATTACAGTAATACTAATTACGTTTATTTCTTTTGTACCGCAGGTAGTGTTCTTGGCTGAAGGTTTTGGCAGCAAATACAAGGCAACTTTGATTTCGGGCATCTGCATTGCCTCCTTGTGCCTCTGTTACAACATTGCTGGAGTCTTTGCTGGTAAAGCCGGAACTAAAGCCAGGTATACGTCTACTCAGCTCGTTTATAGTAATTAACATTAATTAGATCGTAAATTTCAGCACGGCCTTCTTCGCATTTATGTGCGCTATGAACGTCGTTCTGGCCTTGGTATCCTTTCCTGTGTATTCGTTTATCCTGAGTGACTGCGCCAACAACAGGGAGGGCAACATCTGCGGTACTTTTATATATCTATCTATCTATCTATCTATCTATCTATCTATCTATCTATCTATCTATCTAGCTACCTATCTACCTATTTAACTAACTACCCACCTATCTAAGCTAACTATCTAACTATCTATCTATCTATCTATTTTTTAGGCGTTGTTAATTAATTAACTTTTCAACACCTTTCGTGTTGTTTATACACGTTCTAGGTGAGCGACTGTCCATCTGGCCCATTCTACTGACAGCTTTAGCCATCTGCTCTTTGATGCAACTGGTGTTCGCCATTGTCGGAGCTGTCTTCTCGTGCAAATTCGTTCTCTGTTGTCGTAAAAAGCCCCAGACTTACTAAGCTGGTAACCTCTTCTTCAGCCAAATTTCGAAATTTACATTGATTGGTAATTATATTGTGGCACCATATCATTCAAACGGAAATACACGTTCAGTTTAACCCTAAACTCCAACGACATAGGGCTTAAGCATTTTGAACCGTCCGCCATCTTGACGGTTCGGAGATCAGCTGATGGTTGGAAACAGGAACACCACCATTGGAATTTCTCCCACTATACTGGAAATCAACATGCCAGGACTACGTTAAGTTTTATAACATGGAACAAGGCAATTTATTGGTTTGACCCAAGAAGAGAGCATTAAACGAAACTCATTTTGCCATTTGAACACATCAGCTTTGGTAAAATAGGAAACCTCCAGTACCGCAGTACAGTAACTCTTCTTGATATGATATGATTATCATTTGCTATGTGGTAGCCTAGCTTTGGATAAATCAATTTGTTCAATAGACGTATAGTTTGCAACTCAGCCGCTAGATGGCGCTACGAAGAAAAGTTTAGCAGAAGACAAAACAACCGTGCTCTGGATTTTCCCTTTTTGGTTTTGAAATTTGTTGGTTTTTCTCGAACTTTTCTGAAATACCACTCTGGCTCAGTTCTTTTAATACAGATACATAAATCGAATTCCAGAACATCTAAATTAAAATATCCTCAAGTACGAAGCAATGGCCAACATAGCAATTCAGCGTATTAAGCGAGAACTGAAAGAAGTCTTAAACAGCGACGAGGTGACAGATGACACACATATCGCTCACAAGGCTTATTATGTAATGTCTCTTATTTCACTAATTGCTTTTAGGTGGCACGGTGTTCTATAAACGTTGAACTTGTCGGAGATGGTTTCTCGGAACTCAAGGGCGAGATCGCTGGCCCGCCCGACACTCCGTACGAGGGAGCCCGTTACCAGCTCGAGATCAAGATTCCAGAGACCTACCCGTTCAACCCGCCGAAAGTTCGTTTTGTGACGAAAATCTGGCACCCTAATGTTTCGTCAGTGACGGGAGCAATTTGCCTTGATATATTGAAGGTTGCTTAGATATTATTTCACCCTTTAACAATGTTTAAAAAGAAATAACGCTTTCCAGCATCAGTGGGCCGCCGCGATGACCCTGCGTACAGTATTGCTTTCCTTACAAGCGCTGTTAGCTTCGCCAGAGCCTGACGATCCCCAAGACGCCGTCGTGGCGAGACAGTGTAAAGAGAAGCCCGAGGTTTTTTTCAAAACAGCGCAGCACTGGGCAGCAGTTTACGCCGGAGGTTGATTTCTCTGTTTTTCGTTAACAACTCCCTCCTGTTTAACCCGTTCTCTTTTCAGGACCTGCAACCAACCCCGAGTTCAACCAAAAGATCCGCCGCCTTGCTGACATGGGGGTCTCGGAAGCCAACGCGAGAACGTCTCTTTCGTCGTGCGACTGGGATCTGGAGAAAGCGACGGAGCAACTTTTTAGTTAGGCTGTGTTTTACGAACCGAAGTTTCATTTTCCAGTTTAATTTTCTCTTTCCTGATCTTACGCTTCCCGTGTAACTGCGGGAACTTGTATGATCCCCCATCACCCCGTAAACCCTTGTCCCCCCTTGTTTTTAAGGTTAAGAGGAATTTGCTAGGTTACGAAGTTATAGAATACAGTGGAATTCACTTTAATATCGCTATTCTTTTAATACAATTAAAGTGAACGAAACAGTGTAAACGAGGGAGAACATGTATTTATAGGAACTGATTTTGTTGGAAAGATCACGGAAACTTGTTCGAGGAATGTGGATCGGACGGTCTTACGACTGGTTGTGCCTGTGGTGAAACGCGTTCTGCGGAAAAGATATCGTTGCAGTGTTACATTCAATAAACTATTTGATTGTGAGTCAATACGGTTTGCGCCACGGAAAGCTCTGGAACCCGTGGCTGTATTCCAAACCTATAGTTTATATAAAAAAATCAGTTTACATTATAAAGTTGAACGAAGTTAATTAAACGGGCCTAATTGGAATCGAAAAGGGGTAAACCTGCACGGATGACCTGCAGCAGCAGCAGCAGCAGCGATGGCCGAGTAAACGATCTGCTGGGAGCAGCAGTTCTGACATAATCCTCTGCCAAAATAGACATGAATGTTAACATCTGAATAAATTTGGTCAAGTTGCTACTGCTATCGTATTATTTGTATTTGTTATTAAAATAATGTGGCTGGAACCATCGTGAAATTAATATTTGGTTTGCTTGTATGACAGGTATTGTATGTAAATGTGTTCTATTTTTCTAATTATATAAATAACGTAATTTATGTTACTCGATAAGGTTTTTTAAATTTTAGTTTTCTTTAACGGTCTATACTGAGCGTTCATGTCCATTTGCGGAGGAGAAAACTGCAGCTGGTGGTGCCTGAAAACTGGTTCCATTATCGGAGAGCCGACTGTCTTGTTGGACCGCGGTGGAGTTCGGCGAGAGACGCTGCGTTCAATGGCGTTGTTAACCTACAATCTCAAACGAATCAGTAAGTCCCGAATGATATCTTGGATAATAGACTATCTATCTATCTATCTATCTATCTATCTATCTATCTATCTATCTATCTATCTAACTATCTATCTATCTATCTATCTATCTATCTATCTATCTATCTATCTATCTATCTATCTATCTATCTATCTATCTATCTATCTATCTATCTATCTATCTATCTATCTATCTATCTATCTATCTATCTATCCGTCTGTCTTTCTAGGTATCCATCTATCAGTCAATCTGTTTATCTGTCTATCTCTCTGTCTATCCCTCTATCTATTACTCTATCCATCTCTCTCTATATATACTTATTTAACTGTATATCTCTCTATCTATCTATCTATCTATCTATTTATGTATTTAGCTATCTGCCTATCTACCTATTTATCTGTATTTAATATTATCTAACTTAACAGATTGATTTCAATATGTAAAGTATTATAACTCTGAATGAGTTAGCTAACCTCGATCTGACGTCCTTCCACGATGGCCCCGTTCATTTCAGCACGAGCTTGGTCGGCGTCAGAACTTCGGGCAAACGTGATGAAGCCAAAACCCTATTCATGTCCGAAGTAATTCAGTCAACAAATAATCCGTAAGATCTATGATGTGATGAACTTCATTACCTTTGAGCCGCGTTCGTTAAAAATGATTTCCACGTCGAGAATTGGTCCAAATTTCTATCCAGGCGGGGTCAAAGATGAACTTTATTCATTATTCGTATAAAAACTAAGAGTAATTTGATAAGTACAAATTGTGTACTTGTGAGGTTTGGGGACAGTTCCATGACGAGGGATTCGAGTAGGATCACCAGGTCAAAGGTCAAGCACAGGTCCCGCAAGGTAGGATTAATGGGAAGCAAGAAGGAGAGGTCAAACAAGGTCATAGGGTTGTATAGGCTCGGTATCATAAGACGGCTTACTAGTGATGAACTACTGTAGTATTGTTAAAGGAACCTGGAAGATGAGGCGAAGGTCCGAGTCCCTAAAGCGGAATGGAATGTTAGAAATGTGGATCCTTTTGGGCGTATCTTCACCAGGGGGCGTGGTCTTCCCGGTCGAAAGGGACCAATCAGAAGCTGAGGTGTCACTGGGCCAGCCAGACGACACATCAGTCTCCTAAATCGAGTAGAATACAAAGATTACATAAATATTTAAATAGAGAGGATTAGACCAATGAATAAAAGCTTACCCATATGGAGTGAGTGTCCAGACTTAAGGCGTCGCTGACGTTCTCGTTGGTGTTAATCAGCAGATCCTCTCGTTTAACCTTTTCGTCTTCAGTTAGGATCAGATCCTTTGAAAAATAATTAATAGACAAGGTATGGATAAGTGACTGCATTACATTAAATCAAAGATGGAGACTATTTCAGTTACAGGGAGAAAAATCAGTAATAAATACCCAGATTTCCTTTTCCAGGTTCTCCCATTCGCTGTTCAGTTCGGCTCTGAGATTGTTAATAAACATGTTGACTGGTAAAAAGTGATGTTATCTTTAGTAAAATAGCGAGTTTAAAAGAGATTAAGAATTGCGAAGATCGTGAAGAACCGACGCCGAGAAATGGAGGATGGTTTGGGCGCGAAACTTTCGAAGATCTTGTGCTTTTCCAGAAAAGCACGAGATCGTTCTTTTCCATGAAGAACGTACCTTTATTTCTTAAAATAATTTAGAAAATAATTTTTATTCCTAATATAATATAGCTCATAAAATTAAAAACAGCTGCAGTTAGAATAAGTGTTGAATTTAAGCTGAAATTTGTAACATAAACAAGTAATTTCAAACACGAAAAGTAGTTTTCCAGGTCGCCACTAGGTGGCGCTTTTCAATGTTTTGGTTTTCATTCTTGGCTGCTCGCTATGTCTCTATGGGGGAAGAAGAGTTTTATAATTAGAAAGCAGGAAAAGCGTTCACGGTAAGCATAATCTAAGAAAGAATAACAACGACCCGCCGCAATAAGATATGGTTGCTGTTTTCTGGCAAACGGGAGACGATGAAGCGATCGGGGAACTCAGAAGAATCGAGATAAAATAAAACATGTTTCTTTACTTGTCAGCTTAATCTCAAATGGCATACAGTTTTATTTCGATGAATTAAAGATGATATAAATCAAAGAAATAATCAAAAGCCTAAAGTTTTATGTCTACAACTTCTTGTTCACGTTAGGTCGCTTTTTATTTGCTTCGCTCCTGTAGTCGGAAGAGTTGCGTGACGATTCCATCCGCAACACTCGGCCGACTTCAATTATAAATACGTCAAAATTAACGAGAAACAGCCTTCGTTTCTCGGGCATTAAAAAAACAAAAAAAAAAACGGAAGTGACCGGACAGGTTGATTTTATTTTCCTCCGGTTTCCCCCATTCCGCTCCGACGGATCTTTTTTACGTCCCCGTAAATGGTCCTTTTCAGAGCAAAAAAGTTAAATATTTGTACACCTCTTTCTCAGTTTTAATATCTCATAAACAGTATGCAATGGCCAGTGATTTCCTAATGTTGACCCTACGTAAATCATGTCTGCCGTTGTTGAATATCAGAACATTATACAATCAATTTTGAATATTTTTTTAAAGGTTCTTTTGGTTTGGAAGGTACATCTACAGCATCGTGGCCCACAATGCACGAGAGAATGGCGAGAGCGCCGCATAGACGTCTAAAAATAAAAGGCAGCTGCACCAGAGAGGACTAAAAATGGACCCTTTTTGGGAGAAGATGCACTGACGAAGGCAATTGTCGAAAAATAGCCAGCCGAAGGGTTCGCCAACGGTGGAATTGGGACGGTTTCGGTCGTCAGGACGGGTCCGCTGCGAATCCTGCTGACGATTTTTGACGCCGGAGCTGGGGGGAGAAATGCCGCGTGCCTGCTCAACGGCGCCAAAAGTTAGCAGGGTATATTCGTTAATGCTTTACCATTAACCTTCAGTAGCATAGCTGGCTAAGTTCAATTAAAATTCCCTTATCTTTAACTGCTGATCACCTAACTAATAGAATCATCTGGTATAACTATTTACTTATTTAGAAAATGATCGCTTACGTAACTAATTAACAGGAATTCAATCAATAGATTCATTCGATAACAGTTTTCTATTCAGAGAAATTGTGTTGATTTAACGGGGGATTCTGCACTTAATAGAATCGTATCTATTCTTGAATTAACAGCCTTATGGATATTGATATTATATAAGAAGCTACAAGAGAGGCTTTGATATCAACCGATTAGCGATTAGTTCATCCCGTGATATCGATTGAAATTTGATGATCAAAAGCAGCCGACATGTCTAGTGTTTTATGAAAGATTTAATCGTATAAAGGCAAATTTTAAAATCAGTCGCGTCATAAAATTTTGTCGGATTTTATTTAGATTTCTGTCAGCAATTAGCTTTTTATTGCCGGGTGGAATTTCTATAAATTGATATCCATAATAAGCTGTTATTAAAAAAAGTGCTGGAGATTGAGAAATGTCGACATAAGTTGATGTTGTGAATACTTTGAGCCGTTTCAATGATCAGCGAACAAGAGCTTGAAATTGTCGACAATTTCCATCTCGGGAGGGACTGGAACAGCAAAGACGCGGCGGGGTAGAATTACTTGTGCAGCTGAGAGAAAGGACAAGGAAGGCGAAGGCATGCCGTGTTGCTCTCTGCTGCTGTTTGTCCCGCCGTGACACCAACGAGACTCGTATGCGCTGCTGAAAATAGCAATTGTGCACGGCGCACAGCGTGCGCATTTGAGAAGCCACAACGAGATTTCTATCTCGGATTGTCCTCTTGTGACTCACGAGCGTCTCTACATTGAGATGCAAAACTAAGCGAAATAATTATTAATCGGGATAATTACTTCGATAACAAAACACTTATTTCATTTGGAGATTTCAATTTTGAATTTCCCGCCGTTTTTTCAAATAGATTCTTCTAATATATTTTTTGTATCATTCTTAAAGCAACCGATATCGACCAATTAGCCAAGAACATCGTATCCCGATTAAGTAATGTCCATAGTCGCCATTAGTCGCAATTATTTCTAACTGATTACAATTCGCAGATTTTATTAAGTTTTTTAAAGATCAACTTGAATTAACCGGATACATTTTATATCTTTGCTCGTTATATTTAAAAGGGAATGTGTAAGTTAAGTTACATAAGTTAGCAAACGCGATCAGGGGCTGCTTTTGTTGATTCTATTGACGGTTCTAGGGACAAACAGGGAGCTGTACAGCTCGTGTATGAAAATAGCTCAACGCAACACCGACCTGCACCAAAGGGCGCACCAGCGACAAGAGGCGTTCTTATCACAAATACACACACACACACAGAGAATCTATATTTTTAATCAGCAGCTATACCCTGAATCTCAAATATAATTAACTTTCATGTGGATTACGTTAACTAGGAATCCATGGAACATCTACCTAGATATATTAAAATAGATGGATTTCTTGTATTGTAAAAAAAAGGAGGAAAGAAAACTGCGAGGACCCGGAATTCCTCAAGTCGCGTCACAAGCATCCCTGCTTCCCTGGCTGGTGCCTAAAAAGGTAGGCCCAAGGAGCGTGCCAAAAACGATCCCTCTCTCGAGGAGAGTTGCTGGGACTTCTTTTTTAGTCCGCGCGCCCCATTGGCTCCATCCGACTGGGCTCCGACCAATGGCTGCAGAGAAGGGGCGGAGCTCGTGAAGGGTATAAGTAAGGCGCGCAGCATCCGTATCATCGCAGTTAGAGCGGCGCTTTCGTTAACGTAAGTGCTTCTCTACCATCTCCTTTTGCTCCCTTTACACACTCTTTGATAGTAAACCGTGTGTGTGTGTGGATTCTCTTTTTTCCAAATTTCCGTTTCCACAATTGAATGGCTTTTTACATTTAGAACAAAACAAGAATCCTGCTTTGGTTAAGTCAATTGAGTTAGGAATAGTTTATTTAATGGAATTCTGGTGATCTTTTAAACAGGGAAAGCTGTTCTACAGGTACATTCTCCCACGCCAGTTTCTGTTGTCTTGGATAATTTAGAGACAAACCGTCTGCAAACATGCCTGGACACGTCGTCAAGAGCAACGAACCCGATCCGGATCCCACTCCGTATCTGTACGTTTCCCTCGAGCAGAAACGTATCGACCAGACCAAGCCTTACGATGCCAAGAAGGCTACCTGGGTGCCCGATGAGAAGGATGGCTACGTTGTTGGTGAAATCAAGGGAACCAAGGGCGACTTGGTCGTCGTTGGACTGCCCGGTGGAGAGGTATTATCACCGAAACCCCAATCACCCCCCCCCGCTCATTCACTATCCACTTAATTACATTAAATCTTATTCATATGTTTTGAAAATTTGACACTGCAGTCAGACAAGCGTAGAAATTAAATATTGTAATATTAATTCTGAAAATATATCGAACCGCAAAAAAGGACAAGACGTTTAAGAAAGACCAGTGCAACCAAGTGAATCCTCCGAAATTCGAGAAAGTCGAAGACATGGCTGATTTGACCTATCTCAATGATGCAGCCGTCTTGCACAACCTCAAACAACGTTATTACCACAAACTTATTTATGTAAGTGTACAATTCTAATCTTTTTATTTTTTTCTCTTTCTTTTTTCCCTCGTTCCTCGTCCACCACCACCTCTCTCATATTTAAAATCCCGCCATTTTTCACGTCAACCAATCAAAACACTCCCAAACCGTGCAAACTAAAAACAGGAGAAAAGCTACAAGAAGGACATTTTGCAGCAAGTGAACCCTCCCAAATACGAAAAGAGCGAAGACATGTCCAACTTGACTTATCTTAACGATGCTTCTGTGCTTTATAACTTAAAGCAGCGTTATTACCATAAGCTGATTTACGTAAGTGGTTTCAAAGCTTTGCTTTTTAAAAAATAATTACTCCAAAAAAATAATTACTGTCTTACTGTGTGTGAGAATTAACCCACCAGCGATAAACTGCACTGAATTTACTTAGACTTTACTAACAAACTAACTCAACCATCCACCATTTATTTTAACACGAAAAGATCTAAAAGGTCCCAAAATCCAACTATCCCCCACCCCGGATAAAAACGACCCTAAAAACAGCGGTCCGTTTTTATACCCTTGGTAGTTTATTTTAGAATAGAAGACACTGAAAACAGTACGAAATTGACTTGTACTGTCTGTCTGTTTCACTTTTGACTGGGAATGTTCTATTAGGAAGTTATTGAGAATGGTGAAAATTAATCTGTTCATTGTGAATTTGTCGACTCGGGAAACCAATAGACCTACTCCGGCCTTTTCTGCGTCGCCATCAACCCTTACAAGCGCTTCCCCATCTACACCAACCGCGCCATGCAAATCTACATGGGCCGTCGTCGTAATGAAGTGCCTCCCCACATTTTCGCCATTTCCGACGGTGCCTACATGGACATGTTGCAGAGTACGGTTACCTTTTTATTTTTTCGATTATCCGCAAACTGCAGAGGTCTTTCTATCCTTGTATGGGAATCCCTGTTAGCTCGAAGCTATTCTTGGGAGAGTAACAGAGCGATTCTATAAGAGGATAGAAGGGCCCCGGGCAGCTGATTCTATAAATAGAATCAACTGTTATTGTCTTACCGTACGCCCCTCTTGACATACTTACTAATTGTTATTTTTACTTTCGATACTTGCAGACAAGGAGAACCAGTCCATGCTGATTACGTAAGTTCATCCGACGAAGATCCCCTTTGGGTTTTTTTTCCTGAAATTTATTTTACGAGGGATTAAGGATCGTCTTTGGACAAAGTCGCTCCCGTGTACAAGTTAACCTTTGAGAGATGGGCCGTGCGACTAGCACCAGAGACGGAAGTTTCAATACTACTAAAGTCCTAGTCGCTTAAATGGAGGAATTTACATTGAAGAGATAGCCTTTGCGACAGACACCAAAGACACTCCTTTCCCCCTCTCATTTTAAGATTAATTTAATGACTTGGGCAATTCAAATTAGAGAAGATTTAATATTTCAAACAAAGAATAATTTACAGCTTTATTGCTTTAATGCTGTTCGGCCGCAAGCCCGTCCAGAGATTATTTTCCTCTTTTTTTTCTTGGTTTAATTTTTGTGTAAAAAATTTTAGCTTGAATTCTAAGCCGATGGTGAATTAACTTGCTTTAAATAACACAGTGGTGAGTCTGGTGCCGGAAAGACTGAAAACACGAAGAAAGTAATTGCCTACTTTGCCAATGTCGGTGCCTCCACCAAAAAGAAGCCTGAAGATGCCAAGAAGGTTAGCTATCCCTCCCATGTTTTAACACAATTGTCCAGTTTTTTTTTCTCAGTATATACTTTTAAAGAAAAACTATTTCGGATATGAACGAGTTTGATCTTTCCCGGCAGACGAGGGTGTATCACTCGTATCTTGGAAATTTCTAACAGCTGCTGCATGTTTGCGCTTATTTCCGATTTTAAAAAAAAAGACGTTTGCTGTTTATTTTCTGTTGTCGTGTTTCCGGAATCCTTGAAAAAACAAATATTATTTCTCAACAGGGTAACCTGGAAGATCAAGTCGTGCAGACTAACCCTGTCCTGGAAGCCTTTGGTAACGCCAAGACAACCCGTAACGACAACTCTTCCCGTTTCGTAAGTTCTTACATTGTCGATACCAGATGACGTCGATTAACCCATCTCTTCATTTATTTCAACCCTCCAGGGTAAATTCATCCGTATCCACTTCGGTCAAGCTGGTAAACTGGCTGGTGCTGACATCGAAACCTGTAAGCTTTGGGACTTGGAGTATTTGGGAACCTTGTGAGAAATACTAATTTTTTTTTTACAACTTGTGGTATCCTAGACCTGCTGGAGAAAGCCCGTGTCATCTCCCAACAGCCCTTGGAACGTTCGTACCACATCTTCTACCAGATCATGTCTGGAAAGGTCGCCACCCTGAAGAGTAAGGATCTAATTGACTTGCTATTTATGAAATCGAATCCTGTTTATTTAATACTTATGCGGGGTTCTATCCTTTTAAGGTATGTGCCTGCTCAGCGATGACATCTACGAGTACCACTTCGTCAGCCAGGGTAAAACCACCATCCCCAACGTCGATGACGCTGAGGAAATGGGATTCACCGACGTAAGGACATAAGTCTCTTGAGACTCTTCAATATATCATTCACTTAATCATTGAAGATATAGGAAAGGGGCTGGGTTACCACAACTACTTGGGAAATCTATGGGTGGGATAGATTCAGCGACCAATAACAAAGTCGAATTCAATCATAAGCTTTCAGTCTTGATCGTTAAAGATGTAGTATCTTCGGTACCTGTTGCACTGTGTTGAACTTTGTCATGGGAAGTTGGGAATAGCGACTTTTACCAAAAACGGGTCTGAACGTAAGATTTCAAGGGTTTACTTTGAAGAATAAGCACCTTCCGTGTGTGTCGCTCTATAGTATAATTTGCCATGGGGGGATAGGACTAGCGACTGATACCAAAGACAGGTTAAAACTAGTTGATCTTTGTTTTTCCGAGAATATAGACAGCAACTTTGGTATGCGTCGCTGTCTATTGTAATTTACCGTGGGTGAGATAGGACCAGCGACTGATACCAAAGACGGGCTAAAATCGGTTGTTCGTTGCTTATCTCACGTATAAGTACGGGCTTTGGTATCTGTCGCTACCCATTATAATCTACCATTAGGAATAAAGAACGAGCGACCGACCCCAAAGACGACGTCTGGTCCCTGTGTTTTTTTAGGGGGGGGGGGGTTATCCGTCGTGCATTTAGATATAAGGTTATTAACTCTTTGTGGGCCTAATTTGAATCTATAGCAAGCCTTCGACGTTCTGGGCTTTACTCAACAAGAGAAAGACGAAATCTTCAAAATCACCTCCTCTGTCATGCACATGGGAGAAATGAAATTCAAACAGAGGGGTCGCGAAGAACAAGCCGAAGCCGACGGCGTTGCGGTGAGTCGACCAGTCAGACCGGACTAATCTTTTTCTCTGTTTTTCTCTCTCTCTTTTACTTCTGTGTACCTCCTCCACACCTTCTACTCTCTCGGTATATACCTGGTTGAAACTGTGACAAACCCCGATTTACCCCCACCCCATCCGAAAAATCCATTCGATACCGATGGATTGGTGCGCTCCGCTACGTCAAAACATCAAACATAAAAGGATGCCTTTGACGTGCTGGGTTTCACGCAAGACGAGAAGGACGATATCTACAGGATCGTTGCCTCTGTCATGCACCTCGGTGAAATGAAGTTCAAGCAGAGAGGTCGCGAAGAGCAGGCCGAAGCCGACGGCACAGCCGTACGTTTCTTATGCACAAGAACACAAAAAGCTGCAAAAAAAAATCAATAATATCATTGCTGCTGCTATTTCAGCTTCTGCATAAAAACTGCTTTTTTTTTACACACAATCGCGCCGCTTCAAGAACATTTGCCCAGCAAATAAAACCGCTTCAAACGCATACCACAACCCTAACCTCAACACTTGCTAATTCTAACCCACCGCTTCCTCCTTAGCTTTTTTTTTCTTTAGATTCTTTAGTTGCAAAAATTGGCTTTTGATTAAAAAAAAGTCGGTTCTGCTTTTCCGCTTCTTGATCCGCCAACTCGCAGTGGACAATTTTACTAATTGTATTTTTTTAAAATTGGATGGGTGGGGATGTAGGAAGGTGAACGTGTCGCCAAGCTGCTCGGTGTCGACGCTCCTCAGCTGTACACCGCCTTCTTGAAGCCCAAGATCAAGGTCGGTAACGAGTTCGTCACCCAGGGTCGTAACAAGGAGCAGGTAAATTGACAACTTGACTCAGAAATCGATTGATGTCCATTGACTCTTCTTTACATCCCTGAAAAAAAGGTCTTGTACTCGATCGGTGCCATGTCCAAGGCCATGTTTGACCGTCTCTTCAAGTGGCTCGTCAAGCGTGTCAACGAGACTTTGGAAACTGGTCAGAAGCGCTCCACCTTCATTGGTGTACTCGACATTGCTGGTTTCGAAATCTTCGACGTACGTCCATCTTATCCTAATTCTCATACTCTTTTTTATTTCATTCATAAATCGACCCGTCTTTAAAAGTGTTCCTTGATGGACACGGTTAGAACGTTAAGCTCTTTTACACAGGCACACAGCACACGAAGCTTCTCAAATAAGCGAACTGGCTGCGCTTTAAAAACAAAATACGACAGTAATTGGAAAACGAAACGCTACTAGTTTGACTAACATGCTAAGGCGTCTAGCTGAAAATAAGCTTCGGAAACAAAGGACGCGGCTAACCTTAATCAATTGCTTTCTGCTTTCTCTCTCCTCGACGCTTTATTTATGCAAATGGTCGAGTAGTTCAACGGCTTTGAGCAGCTTTGCATCAACTTTACCAACGAGAAACTGCAGCAGTTTTTCAACCACCACATGTTCGTGCTTGAGCAAGAAGAGTACAAGAAAGAGGGTATTGACTGGGTCTTCATGGATTTCGGTATGGATCTGCAAGCCTGTATCGAACTTATGGAGAAGGTAATTATCGTTGCTGCAACATCTGAAATCACATTGCTTCATTGTTTTCAGCGCTGGCCCCTAGGTTTGACATCTATCAGATAAGGTACGTTGACATTGCTCAATAATACCAGAAGCCTGCATGGAACAACAAATCGCTTTTCCAGCTTCTCAATGCTTTCGACGCATAGAAAAGCCAAGAGCTAACCTCACTTTGGAGAACACACCACAGACTGAATTTCCTCCATTTTTCTGTCGTTTTCCTCGTTTAGTTTGAATTTGTGGTATTTATTTGGATTGTTTGTTTCTCCTCTTTCTTTTCTCTTTTGTTGATACTCCTCGTTGTGAAAACCCGGCGGCAAACAAAACAGTTCAATGGGTTTGAGCAGCTGTGTATTAACTTTACCAACGAGAAACTGCAGCAGTTCTTCAACCACCACATGTTTGTCCTTGAGCAAGAAGAGTACAAACGTGAGGGTATCGAATGGGTCTTTATTGACTTCGGTATGGATCTGCAAGCTTGCATCGACCTCATCGAAAAGGTATTTTCCCTCGTACCCTTTCTCTTCTCCGTTTATTTTTTCCGCACTCCACCCGTGTATTATTATCGGAGAGATAGACAACTGAATTGGCCGCTGAGGCGTAAGTATCAATTTTTTAAAATAAAATTTCCATAAAATTTGCAAATGACGTCATTGTGAGGTTCACCAACTAATCTGCGAGTATTTTTGTTCTTGTAAATTTGGCGACAAAACTAGCCCATGGGTGTCTTGTCCATCTTGGAGGAAGAGTCTATGTTCCCCAAGGCCACTGACAAGACCTTCGAGGAGAAGCTGAAGAACAACCACTTGGGCAAGTCGAACAACTTCGTCAAGCCCAAGCCGCCCAAGCCCGGTCAGGTGGAGGCCCACTTCGCCATCGTCCACTACGCCGGTACCGTGCCTTACAATCTGTCCGGCTGGCTGGAGAAGAACAAGGATCCCTTGAACGACACCGTCGTCGACCTCTTCAAGAAGGGTACCAACAAGCTGATTACCGAGATCTTCTCCGATCACCCTGGACAGTCTGGTGGTCAGGATGCTGGTGGCAAGGGTATAACGCATCTTCATACATAACATCATCCTTATAGCTTGTCTACTGTACTGTATTACTATGTTACTGTATCGAGTATATGGTATATCATGTTATCAAGGTTATCGTGTTATAATGTATCATTTAAGTTATTATGGTATCATTTTATAGGATTACGATGTAGGATAGAATTACATTGCAACAAATCAGGATTATTATAAGAATAATAAATATAAATATAATATAAGAATAAGTCGATTTATTCTAATTAATTGAAAAGGCACCAACAACATCCTAAACCCTATTCCTCAGTAGTTTCACAGACTCGATTCCAACACATTGAACGTGATTGGCCTTCCTCGTAGAATAGACCCTTTTCATCATTTCCAAACCAATCAGTAACGTTTTGTAGTACCTTCTTACCTCCCTGAATCCTACTTCCTCTTTGGTTAAAACCTGAAACGTCAGTTTTTGGACTCCTGTAACATCTTGGTCACTACTACAATAGGTGGCAAGAGGTCAAAGGGTTCCGGCTTCCAGACTGTGTCGGCCCTCTACAGGGTAAAAACAACACCTGAACCATTCCCCTCTCCATTGCATGTGGCTGTTGCTTAAAGGAACTGCAATCAGCGCTGCAATCGAAATATCAATTCATAAACCTAACTTTTTCCCTCCTCCTGAGCCTCATTTATAGCCGTGTAATAATATTCTTTTAGACAATCAAACTGGAATTTATTAAAGTAAATTTTAAAAAAAGCTTTCTGCCTCTAATGCCTATAACAAAGGGGCGCTTTATCCATTCACTGGAAGCAGAACAAAAAAACTGACGGCTTTTTTCACACTTAACCAACTATCTAGGTGGTCGCGGCAAAAAGGGTGGTGGCTTCTGCACTGTTTCATCTGCCTACAGGGTTTGATTCGCTATACTCATGCACGCTTTCTGTTTTAACTTGAATCAGACGTCTTATTCTATCTCGAAAAAAAACAATCATAATGCATGGCGATCGAGCTTATCAAAAGCTTAACTAACCGACCTTTCTCCCTCATTTTTTTATATCAAAATTTATCTCGTGTCGTTTTTTTTGGTTAATTTATGTCAATGATCCTCCGTTAAACAAACCACGTGGGATCATTTTGTTTTGATTTCTATTCACCCACCGTTTAATCCGCACGCCCTCCTCTTTCTTTTCTGGGTCATCCCTAGTATCTTGTCCAGTATTTTCGAGTTATATTTAAATGTTCTCATTTTGTATATTCCTCCCATTGAAACGCTATAGGAACAACTGAACGGTCTGATGAAGACTTTGCACTCGACTCAGCCTCACTTCATTCGTTGTATCATTCCCAACGAATTGAAGGCTGCTGGTAGGTTTCATCAACTTTACAAAACAAGCAAAAAAAAAGGGAAAAATAAAATCAGAAAAAAATCCTCCGGTTCTCTCTCAACATGATGGCAGTTTCTATGCAAATCGACCTTTGGGTTCCAATCATTCAAATTTCCTTAAATTTTAATTTGAATTAAGTTAAGTGGTCGACGAATAGAAACTGCTTGGTACCCTCCGTTGTTCAGCAGCAGCAGCAGCAGCTCCGAAAAAAACCGCCCCGCCCTTTTTTCCCTCCAGCTCCAACTCGCTCTTTCCAAAATGACCCCGACATTCACAAGATATTCGAAACTAATATCTTTTATTCTTTATCCCCTTTTTATCAACCCCGTATTTCCCTGTTTTCCCCTGTGTTTCCCGTTGCCCCTTTCCCTTGTCCAATGGAAACTCCTGGGCCGGACGTACAGGAGCAGCTCAACAACCTGATGAGCACCCTTCGTAGTACTGCGCCTCACTTCATTCGTTGCATTATCCCTAATGAGCTGAAGGCTGCCGGTAAGACGATCATTTTCTAAGACCGCACTGGAGTCCGGCAACAAACAATGAGAGCCCCAGGATTTTTTTTCTCAGAATTTTAATTTTCCTTTTTTTTCTTTACCTGTTTATCTTGATTTAGCGAAATGTGATCGAAATTAACGTCTGTTTCTTTTCCCCTCACCCCCAAGGTGTTATTGACTCCCACTTGGTGATGCACCAGCTCACCTGTAACGGTGTACTTGAAGGTATCCGTATTTGCCGTAAAGGTTTCCCCAACAGGATGGTCTACGCTGACTTCAAGCACCGGTAAGCTACACGACAGTCTCCACCATAACCAATAGTTTATCAGTAAAGTATCACATAGTTATCATATAGATTACCAACTTAAGCTGTTAGATAGTACTAGCCTCACACAATTAGGTGATTCATTAAGATACTTGTGTGGCAACAGGCAGGTAGCAAATCTCCTTATTATCAAATAATTATCAGTAAAGTATCAACTAATCATGTTGGTAACCATATCAACCTTTCAAGCTTCACTCAGTTTGTCGATTGTCCAGAACTTATCAGAGTAATGTAACAAACTGATGACATTCAGGTTCAGCAAACAAGTAGTTATCAAGTGATTAACAAGTTGACCACCAAACAACTTTGCACCCCTCTCCAGTTACATGATTTTGGCCCCCAACGAGATGAAGTCGACCGATGAAGAGCGCAAAGCCACTCAGTTGTGCTTGGAAGTCATTAATCTCAACGCTGAGCTTTACAGGCTTGGTCACACCAAGGCACGTAAAACAAGAAAGAGAAAACACCGCCAGCAAGCTAGCTAGAAATGAAACCGCGGCCATGTTGCATTAGAACAGAAACAGAAACGCTCGTTTAACCCCCTCAATATCTAGTCATTAGCCACCATTAGTACACACCGTTAGCATCGTTATAGAGCATGGAAACCCATAGAAAACCTTAGTAAGACACCCAGTGCATTAGTCTGTAGTTAAGATGAGCAACGACATTAGCCAATGAAGACTTAGCCAACCCTTTGCCCTGCTAGTTACACCATCCTAGCCCCCAATGTAGCCAAGGCTGCTACCGATCCCAAGAAGACTGCTGAGGTCATCCTCGAAGCTATCCAGCTGCCGACGGAACTCTACCGCTTGGGTCACAACAAGGCATGTTCGAACCCTTTAGAAAAAAAGAACCTTTAGTTTTTTAGTAGTTGGTAGTTCCGAGTCGTAAGTCCCGATGGATTGCAATGGGGGGTAAGTATCCGTTGCCCTTGATAACGTCAGTTTCTCAGGGTCCAAGTTCAGAGCTGAAAAAGGTCGGGGGACCATAGTTTGATACCCTGTATCGGGCTATGAAATTCTGGTCCGGTGAGGGTCACTTTTAAAGGGGGGGACGAAAAGTACATGGGCGTATGAATGAGTGCACAAATTAGGTCTTTAAAGCATTCTCTTTTATGTCAAGGAGAAAACTTTCGGACCAGATTTGAATAGCCTGCTTGACAGACGTAAACTTTTGGACTCGTTGCATTTGTATCACAAGAGAGGATTGAATCTCACGAGCTGCTTACTATTTAAAGATCTCGTCCTCTTCTTAAACATGAGCTATCTGTTTAGGGACTTTTGCCCCGTGCAAGAGGGGACCAAGTTTTGAGACTTGTCGCTTCAGACTATACAATTTTGTTCCAGTTAAGATTTTTCAACTTCAAGGGAAAATCAGACGGACCAACAGTTAATACCCACTATAAAAATCTAGTCCCCTAAGGATTTCCGTCTCTTTATCGTTTCACCTGAATTAGGCAAAATGGAGGGAATTTTTACTCAATACTCGCTAATAATACCAATGAAGCCAGTCCGAGCAGGTAAGGTTTTGGTCGCTTTCTTCCGTGCATGGACTACCCGGAACCTAGAATGCTGCCGCGTTTCTTGCCGTGCTACTTGCTGACCCGGCGATTTGTACATTTTGCTAACTCCGTTTACTTTCGTGGGAAACAGGTCTTCTTCAAGGCTGGTACCTTGGGTCAGCTTGAAGAAATGCGTGACGACAAGTTGGCTAAGATCATCACTTGGCTCCAGTCTGTCATCCGCGGTTACCACACCCGCAAGGAGTACAAGAAGCTCCAGGACCAGCGGTAATTGAATACTCCCATTGATTAAATTCAACTGCTGATTTCCTCTGAGCAATGAAAACTGACGCCTTTTGCTTTGGTTTCTAGTCTGGCCCTGCAGGTGGTCCAGCGCAACTTGCGCAAGTACATGCAGCTGCGTACCTGGGCCTGGTTCCGCATGTGGCAGAAGGTCAAGCCCCTCCTCAACGTCAGCCGAGTCGAGGATGAAATCCGAGTAAGTCTCCTTACCCGTACATTAATGAACTCCCAAGGAAAACCAACCAGTTTCCAAGTCGTTAGTTTCACTCTAGTCGAAGCACTTGAATCAATCGAGTCTTGAAACCGAGTCCAAATTTCCAAAGTAAAATCAGAATTGAAAAAAATTGAGAAATGGATTTTGATTTTGAACTGGTACTTGATAACCAAGCCTTCATTGTTATTAAATGAACAGGTGAAATTAAAATTAAAACTGTAACGGTTTTGTGATTGATTCCATTAGGCCCTGGAAGAGAAAGCAGCCAAGGCTCAGGAGAACTTCGAAAGGGAGGAGAAGGCCCGCAAGGAACTGGAAGCCGCCAACGCCAAGCTGCTCCAGGAGAAGCTGGATCTCCTTTCCCGCCTGGAGAACGAAGCCGGTGCTGTTGCCGACTATGTCGACAAGCAGAACAAGCTAGTGAACCAGAAGGCTGACCTCGAGTCCCAGCTCAATGTAAGTACTCTTCCCAGTCCAATCCAAAAATTCAGACGTCTTACAACTACTTAACTGAAGTAGGACGATGTATAGATAGGCATTCATAAAAAGCTAGGTGGTCCTTCGTTTGAAACTTGAGTGACTGTAACTTGAACCCCGAGTTTCATATGTACCGCTTACCTTATTCGGAAGATGGTAAACAGGAACAGGCTAAAACGAGCGTGTGATTCAACCGGAACTTGTTTTTGCCTCCCTGTAAAGAGGGAAAAAAAGTAGTCCCCGGACCGAATTATGACGTAGCTTGCCGAAAATAGTCCTCTGTAGGAAACCCACACCGATAGACTTGGGTCATTAACGGTAATGGGAACATGGTCATGGAGAGTCTCAGGGGTCTTACAAGGGACAGTTTGAAATTAGACTTTGACAGAAAATGCCTTGCATAGATTGTGCGGTACGGATTCGCCCAAGAATGTTTGAAGTTGTTTGTCCATCAATGTGCTAAATAGTTTTAATCATTTCAATTCCAGGACACCCAAGAGCGCCTCCAGCAGGAAGAGGATGCCCGCAACCAGCTCTTCCAGAACAAGAAGAAAATGGAACAGGAGATCGCTGGTCTGAAGAAGGACATTGAAGATCTGGAACTCAGCCTCCAGAAGGTACAATCATACATTCTAACCAACTATCTATCGACATTCTACTTAGTGATCTATCTACCTACCTAGAGACTTGTCTAGCTAACTTTTTCATGTACCTACCAGTAACCCAACTACGTAACTATCGATCTACCTATCTGTTAGTCGGTCTACATATCTAGTGATTTGTATCTATCTACACAAATTAACCTGTTTCTTTCATCTGGAAAACAGTCCGAGCAAGACAAGGCCACCAAGGATCACCAGATCCGCAACTTGAACGACGAGATCGCCCACCAGGACGAACTCATCAACAAGCTCAACAAGGAGAAGAAGCACATGCAGGAAGTCAACCAGAAGACCGCCGAAGACCTGCAGGCCTCCGAGGACAAGGTCAACCACTTGAACAAGGTCAAGGGCAAGCTGGAGCAGACCCTCGACGAGCTCGAGGACTCTCTGGAGCGCGAGAAGAAACTGCGCGCCGACATTGAGAAGAACAAGAGGAAGACCGAGGGCGACCTGAAACTCACTCAGGAAGCCGTCGCCGACCTCGAGCGCAACAAGAAGGAACTCGAGCAGACCATCCAGCGCAAGGACAAGGAGATCTCGTCCCTCAACGCCAAGCTCGAGGATGAGCAGTCCCTGGTCGCCAAGCTGCAGAAGCAGATCAAGGAACTCCAGGCCCGCATCGAAGAACTCGAGGAGGAACTCGAGGCTGAGCGCCAGGCCCGCGCCAAGGCTGAGAAGCAGCGCGCCGACTTGGCCCGCGAACTCGAGGAGCTCGGCGAGCGTCTCGAGGAGGCCGGTGGTGCCACCGCCGCCCAGATCGAGCTGAACAAGAAGCGCGAGGCTGAACTCTCGAAACTCCGCCGCGACTTGGAAGAGTCCAACATCCAGCATGAATCCACCCTGGCTAACCTGCGCAAGAAGCACAACGATGCCGTCGCTGAGATGGGAGAGCAGATCGACCAGCTCAACAAGATGAAGGCCAAGTACGTATTCGACCGACCTATAAAATAAAATGTCATAAATATATTTAACCAATCAGATATTTCCTTGCAAAAAAGAAGAGCCAATTACGTTATTTCTAAAATATTTTTCCCAGCCAATCAAAAAAAATCCATAAAATCATACAGACCAATTAGAGTTTTAGGTTCCCGACCTGAACTGTATTACCCTTTCGTTGTCTGTCTTTTGTCCCGGAAGTCCTATAAGTAGAAACTCTATTTGTCTCTAGCAGAAACTCGTATTCCTCTGTCCAGCATGCTGGTTTTTAGTTGAATTAGCAACAGAATCGCCGGAGTTAGCACAGTCGAGCTAGCCTATAGATTAGTAACCAAGTGCCGTTGACTTGTTTCTCTGCAGAGCTGAAAAAGATCGTTCGCAGTTTGCCAGTGAAGCCAATGACTTGCGTGCTGCTATGGACCACGTGTCTGCCGAGAAGGTATCCCAAACTGATCCTGGGAAAATCCTATCCGTGTTCATTTGCATGGCTGCATGTCTGACCTTCCCTATTCTGTCATCTTTTCCTCTTCCTCCTACAAAAAGAACAACAACAACTACAACTACAACAACAATAACAACAGTGATGATATCACATGATATCAGTATTCAAAAAATTAATTACTCTATGAATTCTTCTTAAAAAAACCATTTCAAAAGAGTGCGATTTTAAACTCATCAACTAAATTAACCATTTCCCCCGTATTGTTCTGAACTAATGAAGAGCCGAAAAAGACCGCGCTGTCATGAAAGGACAGGTGGATGATATGAAGGCCGCCACTGACCACTTAACCGCCGAAAAGGTATTGACTAACCGCTTGCCTTTAATTAAAACACAGTCGCTAATTCCTAAGTCACTTAATCTGGGGTTTTACTAATAACCATTTTGCAATAGGCCTCCACCGAGAAGATGAACAAGCAGATGCAGCAGCAGATCAACGAGCTGCAGGGCAAGTTGGACGAAGCCAACCGCACCCTCAACGACTTCGACGCCTCCAAGAAGAAGTTGGCCATCGAGAACAACGACTACATGCGCCAGGTCGAGGATCTCGAGTCTCAGGTCGCCCAGTTGAACAAACTCAAGGTTTCGCTGAGCACCCAGCTCGAGGACACCAAGCGCATGGCCGACGAGGAGGCCCGCGAACGCGCTACCCTGCTCGGCAAGTTCCGCAACCTGGAACACGACATCGACGGACTCCGCGAACAGCTCGAGGAAGAGTCCGAGGCCAAGGCCGACCTCCAGCGCCAGCTGTCCAAGGTCAACGCCGATGCCCAGATGTGGCGCTCCAAGTACGAGAGCGAGGGTGTCGCCCGCGCCGAGGAGCTCGAGGAGGCCAAGAGGAAACTCCAGGCCCGCCTGGGAGAAGCCGAGGAGGCCATCGAGTCCCTCAACCAGAAGGTCGTTGCCCTGGAGAAGATCAAGCAGCGTCTGTCTGGCGACCTCGACGACATGCAGAACGAGGTTGAGCGCGCCCAGACCCTGGCTTCCCAGATGGAGAAGCGCGGCAAGAACTTCGACAAGGTGGTCGCCGAATGGAAGGCCAAGGTTGATGACCTGTCCGCCGAACTGGATGCCTCCCAGAAGGAATGCCGCAACTACTCGACCGAACTCTTCCGTCTCAAGGCCGCTTACGACGAGTCCCAGGAACACCTCGAGGCCGTCCGCCGCGAGAACAAGAACCTCGCCGGTAAATTTTCATTTCCTCATCAACAATCCTAATTTCACTCTCCGTAAATGATTACAAGTGGGTGGTTTACTAAAATGCCATTTACTTGTAATTGCAGACGAAATCAAGGATCTTATGGATCAGATCGGAGAGGGAGGTCGCAACGTTCACGAGATCGACAAACAGCGCCGCCGCTTGGAAGTCGAGAAGGAAGAGCTCCAGGCTGCTCTCGAAGAGGCTGAGGCTGCTCTCGAGCAGGAAGAGAACAAGGTTAACTTTTAATTAACTAATTTATCTTAAATTTAATATAGTTATGATCCAGTTTCAAATCTTCGTAAATTCAACTTTTCTTATATTAAATTAAAAATTGCTGTAAATTACGAATGTGAGACTAATCTTGGATCAAATTTAGGTTCTCCGCGCTCAGCTGGAACTCTCTCAGGTGCGCCAGGAGATCGACCGCCGCGTCCAGGAGAAGGAGGAAGAATTCGAAAACACCCGCAAGAACCACCAGCGCGCCATCGACTCCATGCAAGCCAGCTTGGAGGCTGAAGCCAAGGGCAAGGCTGAGGCACTGCGCATGAAGAAGAAGCTCGAGTCCGACATCAACGAGCTGGAGATCGCCCTCGACCACGCCAACAAGGCCAACGCCGAGGCCCAGAAGAGCATCAAGCGCTACCAGCAGCAGATCAAGGAGACCCAGACCGCCCTCGAGGAGGAACAGCGCAACCGCGACGACCTCCGCGAGCAGCTGGGTATCTCCGACCGCCGCGCCCACGCCCTCCACGGAGAACTGGAAGAGTCCAGGACCCTGTTGGAACAGGCCGACCGCGCTCGCCGCCAGGCCGAGACCGAACTGGCCGAGGCCCGCGAACAGCTCAACGATCTGGGCGGTCAGTTGGCTTCTACTGGAGCTGCCAAGAGGAAACTCGAGTCCGAGCTGCAAACCCTGCACGTAAGTTACTTTCCATTAATTCCGCATTCTGGATTCCGGATAAATGTTCAAGTCAATTGTACAGCGACGTTCATTTCTACCTTGTCTCTAGGCCGATTTGGACGAGATGCTCAACGAAGCCAAGAACAGCGAAGAGAAGGCCAAGAAGGCCATGGTCGACGCCGCCCGTCTCGCCGACGAGCTGCGCGCCGAGCAGGAACACGCCCAGGCCCAGGAGAAGATGCGCAAGGCCCTCGAGGCTCAGGTCAAGGAACTCCAGGTCCGCCTGGACGAGTCCGAGAACAATGCCCTGAAGGGAGGCAAGAAGGCAATCGCCAAGCTGGAACAGCGAGTGCGCGAACTGGAACAGGAATTGGACGGAGAGCAGCGCCGCCACGCCGACGCTCAGAAGAACATGCGCAAGTCGGAGCGCCGCATCAAGGAGCTGACCTTCCAGTCCGAGGAGGACCGCAAGAACCACGAGAGAATGCAGGACTTGGTTGACAAACTGCAGCAGAAGATCAAGACTTACAAGAGGCAGATCGAGGAAGCCGAAGAGATTGCCGCCCTCAACTTGGCCAAGTTCCGCAAGGCTCAGCAGGAACTCGAGGAGGCAGAGGAACGCGCCGAACTGGCTGACCAGTCCGTCGCCAAGCTGCGCGCCAGGAACCGCGGAGGATCTGCCAGCCGCCTTTCGCCACCCGTAAGCCGTCTAAACCCCCCATTCCTTTTTATTCATTAACTTGATCTCTTCAAATTTATCTTATCGGTAAAAATGTTGTAACTAATGAACGATTTCTCGGATTTACAGCCTCAGGCCAAGTCCCGCAAGCAGCTGGAGTAAATCACCAACCCTCCATGTCTAAATTATGAACAACAGTCAACAATCCGTGTGCGTGTGTGTCGTAAGTTCAAATCCCGGTGCCGAACTTTTAGAATGATTACTAATTTCAGGTTTTTTTATGTCTTTGCAGCTTTTTTTCTGTTATGTAGTTATTCACTGTTCCGAAAAGAAGCGAAAGCCAAGTGGGAAATACCAAATTTAAAAGAAAACGACCCGCCCTTTAACCCGGCGGAAGACAACAACAACAACAACAACATCCAACAAACGGCGTAGGGAGAAACCAAACAAAAACGAACGACGATTTCAATTGAAAACTTGGCGATGACACTTTACATCAGGAATATGAAATAAAAATCCGTAGTCCTGTCACTGTTGTTGTTTCTATTTTTTTCAGTTCTTTCAGAAATGCAGAGAGAAGTTATACCGACCCTCTTTGTTAGGTTCTTTTTGTTTCTTGACTTGAAATGATCAAAAATTACAAAAAGACTATTATATGATGGGTCATATGTTTATCACCAAAAAAAACGAGTCAAAATGAGAGATTTCCCGCTTTATTTTGCTCGGTGAAATACACTGCTTTTAGCCCCAATTATAATTTCAACTTGTTGCTAAAAAAATATTCTTCCTTAAGTGTCTTGGTGGAAGAGAAACTTGTGAGAAGTTCAGGCGGAAATTAACGGATGAACTGGAAGTTGAAATGACATTGAAAGATGAATGGATGAATGAATGAAATGAATGGATGAATGAATGAAATGAATGGATGAATGAATGAATGGATGGACGAATGAAAGAATGAAGGAATGAACGAAGGAATGAAATGAATGGATGAATGAATGAAATGAATGAACGGATGGACGAATGAATGAATGAAGGAATGGACGAAGGAATGAAGTGAATGAAGGAATGGACGGATGGACGAATGAATGAAGGAATGGACGGATGGACGAATGAATGAATGAAGGAATGAACGAAGGAATGAAGTGAATGAATGCATGAATGAAATGAGTGAATGAAGGAATGGACGGATGGACGAATGAATGAAGGAATGAACGAAGGAATGAAGTGAATGAATGCATGAATGAAATGAGTGAATGAATGAATGAATGAATGGATGGATGGGCGAATGAAACGAATGAATGAATGGATGAATGAATGAAACAACTAATCCATGGACAAACGGCTTCTCCAGGATGTTAGACAAGGCAATGGACCCCTTGCAGTGAGTTCGTGGAACTTATTTGCATGAACCTCGTAGTTGTCCTCCTTTTAAAGGCTCCATTGCAGGCAGTTGAACTAAAGCAGTTCTAGCCTAACAGCGCTATAACAGTGTGTTCATCTTAGAGTGGGACTGAAATGAAACAGACAATCTTGTACTACTGAACTAAAGCAGTTCTAGTGTATAGTATAGGGAAACTAGTCTCACACCTTGCAGCTGAGTTCTATAGCTGAGTGACATGTTATTTTACACTGTGTTCATCTTAAGAGTAGCCGGACTGAAATGGAAAATAGACCTTGCACAACACTGGCTGCCACTTATACGACAACACTGTGCTGCTGCCACTGAAGCTCATACCATTTGCAGGTTACAACTCCTCTCTTATAAAATTCCCCTTAAATTTTAGAAAATAAAACTTAAAGGTCATTGAATAACTTTTAACTACAAACTTGCGCGCGACCGCAGACATTTTGGTTACGTTTTGCAATTACCTTGTAGTTTTAATTGACACGTAACGGGAATCTGACGGATATCCGGCCGGATTGCAATATTATCCAATTTTCGGATCCATTTATTTGGTTCTGGGAAACATTCACTTCAGAAATTAATATTAGTATTCTGTTATGTCCTTTATTCATTTTCAGACGTCTGAAAAACAGCATGGTGATGCATTCGACACGGTATGGTTTCAGTTACTCTTTTTACTTCACCATAGTTTATATCGCACATTTCAGTTTGCACATTGGGTAGAACTAAACTGCAACTTTTCAGTGACTGCGGTTTGCTCTTCCCTTCTCCCGAAGTGAGTTTGGTACAGAATGGTTAGAAACGTAATCAACGAGCTGGTAACCTAACAAATTCAAACGTTATTACCAACGCTGAAAGGGGTTACTGTGCTGTTTAAAGTTAGTTATACCACTGGAATTAAATCGCGACTAATGATGAACAAGCCACAGGCATCGACGTTAGCGCAGGTGTCGAAATTCTTTTGCGAAAAGAGGACCACCTGAGATTATTTTCAAATGACAATTAAAAGTGGCCATATTATCTGTAATTAAATTTCAACAATTGAATTGCACTTGCAACAACGTACTTGCAGTTGTTCCTTAATTGCTAGTCGATGCACTGAACCTCTCTGTATGATTCTAGCCGCCTCGGAGGCCTATAAAACCCTAGGTTAAGTTCAAAATCCATCACAAGGTTGCTACTTGAATTGCATTTACATGACCACGGAGGAAATCTGCGGCAAAGAAGATCAGAAACATGTGACAAGCGCTCTCCACCAGTCGGGTTGTAATGAAAACCAGTACTGCGACTTCATGCGTAGCGACGTAGTAGAACCTAAACCAATCAAGAGTTAGCCTTAATCTTGTTAACGCTATAACTTGATTACAGTTTGGTGAATTCATTTTAATTTATAGTACGACTCAAAGTTATAATAGATGAAGTTAAACCGTACACTGAAATGACGAAGATGGTCAAATCACAAGGAACGATGATGGATAAAAGTGGTGAAAAGACATTCCTGTGCACGAGGACAATATCGGAGAGCTTTTCGTGTCTCTTTCGCAGCTTTTCCAGCTCTTCCCCGCAGTACTCCTTCCCCGCAGCACCATAAGCTGCACAGAACATGACTAGCAAAATGTTCAATTATGAATGTAACCTTCACCCCGTGTCAGGGTTCTGATGATAATATGAAACAAACCATTGGTATTGAGAAGAGAGTTCAGTTTCCCAGCGACGGTTTTGTACTCTTCTCCCAGGACGAAACAGATGGCTGCGAAGGTGATTGCGATCGTGGACGGGTAGAGAAAAGCGATGTTTCCGAAGAATAGGGAAAGTGTACCAATGTGTTTTGAAGTGTGGTTATTCAGATTCGGCATGAATCCAGCTGCAGATGATATGAGTATTCCTACCTGTAACAACAAGATCTATAGGTCCAAACTGATGATTCAGTATAGATTTCATGACTTCTAGTGGAGTCATAGTGATAAAAGCCGCAAGACGCACATTTTACTTTTAGGTTTCTATGTGTCTTGATTGCTACTATAGCATAGGTAGCAAGTAGCAAGCCAATTGCAGCCACGAAGAACCTACGTTCACCGATAAAACCATGAACGCGCAGTTACATTACATGATACACAGCACACGCGTTGGTCGTGTTTGTTTACTCACGTCTAGTAAAACTTATAGCTAAGCCCCCTAGTGGAGCCTTCAAAAACTAAATTCAATTTGACTGCCCACAGAGGTCGACGAGACTTCTGTTTGCATGAAGACGGGAAACTTACGAAAACGAGTGGAGAACACACTGCAGTCCATGAAATCCTTTGATACTTGACTATCAGCTTCTCGTTTGATGAAACCTCGAGCTGTTCCAAGCAATGGAGCAGCGAGGCAAACGTTTTTCGCTTGCAGATCGAAATCACCAGCAGTGGAGTAATAACCACAGAAGTGAGAGCGTCGAGAATCCAGGACAGGGTGACGGCTGTGGACTCGATCAAATCCAATTCGTTAATATTCAGCACTGTCAACAAGATCGAGCCTGCAATCGCCATTACGTTAAGGGTTATCTGGCAGATCAGTAACGTTACCGAGCTGATCGAACAGCCAGTATTTGGCCATACGGGCCACAGACCTATGACTGACACTAGTTTGAGAATAGGTGAAATAGGAGCCACTTGATTCATCTTTCCTCAGCCAGACTGCAGCGACTATCACCTAAGAACGCCGACGTGTCTGTGAAGAAGTAATGGCCAGTGTAATATGATTAGACGGTTACTTTTATTGATTACGTGAGGGGCAAAATGGGCGGCTATGTTTAGATGATTAAGTGCACTTAATACTACCGCACTACTTAAACGGATTACGACTATATAGTCGTAATACACTTAAGTGGCGACAAAAGAGGGACAAGTTATATTGACCGGGCAAGGTGGGGCTAATTTCCTGGTGCTTGTGTAACGTCTAACTTCTGTTGCAATCTAGAAAATGGCTTCAGAAAAGCACAGTACAAAGGCACAGTACAAGTACATAGAATTGCGAAACAGCGGATATTTCATTAAACGTACCACCCGTACTGCATCGAAAACCCTCATATAGGGGTGTTACGTCAGGAATGTGCAATACCAAAAGCTATATCGGCGCTGATTGTCCCAGCGCATAGCAGCGAAAAATACACCTTAGACGAGCAATTACGTAACTCTAAGCAACCGTGCGGTCATAAACGCAAACAAGTCGAGGAGGAGGTACTTTAATTAGAAAGCTGATTTATCTTTTTTAGGAGAAGCTTGTTTGATTGAGGCTGGTATGAACCAGGTTGTCAAGCTCGAACTGTTTCTGTTTGACGCTCGTCGGAATGAAACTGGTACAGGATGGTCAGGTATGTAATCAAAGAACCTGCAATCTACGGACAGAGATTGTTACTTACAAGGTAACTTAGATGTGAGAATCTAAATTACCACTGGAATTGAATTACGGCCAATGATGAAGAAGCCACAGGCGTCGACATTAGCGCACGTGGCAAAATCCTTCTGCAAAAATAGGGTCACCTGAAATGTATTGCACTTACAAGTTCTGAGTTTACAATGCCGTAAAAGGGTTTGATACTTTTACATACTTGCAGTTGTTCCTTGATTTCTAGGTGATGTACTGAAGATCTCTGCATGATTCTGGCCGGCTCGGATGCCTAGTTATTAACCGCTGTAATCAGATTGGATATCCTCGATGGTATTTTTACTCGCCTTACGTGATTGCGGAGGAAATCAGCCGCGAAGAAGATGAGAAACAAATGAATGGCGCTATCCACTATTCGGGTTCCGATGAAGATCCCAACGCCAAGGTTAGACGTAACCACAGCAGTAAACCTAAACCGCATCAAGTTAAAAGACAAACTGGATAAAAATCTGCATGAATTAGGGAACTTACACCGCGATGACGAAAATGATCAAATCGTTGGGGACCGTAAGGCAAAACAATGGCGAAAAAGTATTCCTCAGTAGTAGAGTAATATCGCAGAGCTCTTGGTGGTTCTTCCTTAGAATCTCCAGCTTTTCACCAATGTATTCTTGATTTGGAGAACCTTTGCTATCTGTACAGTAAAGCCAAAACAGAACACTGAACATTCAGGTACATTGAAATCTAATTGTTGGAAACTAACGGTCGATGTTGAGTAGAAACTTTAGTTTCTGATCTACGATCTTAAACTCCTCTCCAATGATGAAGCAGATAACGGCGAATGTAACCTTGATTGCAAGTGGATAGATGTAACCAAAGAAACCTAGGACTAGAGAAGCCAGTACGACGTCCGGTGAAGTGTGTTTGATCATGATCGTTTCGAATCCGAGCGACGAAGTTACGTACATCCCAACCTACAAGAAAGCATAGCGGTGACACTTACAGTCAATGTTGCATGTCAACAGGGGACTTACGAAAAATATGGGAGAGAGTACCGCAGCCCTGGAAATCCTCCTGTACTTGACAATCTGCTGATCCTGGAAGGAAACGTCGAGTTTCTGCAAAGAGTCGAGCAGCGAGGCGAAGGTTTTTCGCTGGTAGATCGACATCAGCAATAGTGCGACGTTACAGAGCGATACGAATACTTCCAGGAACCAAGTCAGTTCGACAGTTGAAGAAATAGCTACATCCGATTCGATGATAGTTACTGTCGACGTGAAGATTGACCCTGAAATCGCTGCTACGTAACAAAATACTTGGCAGAACATTAACGTTACGGAGGTTATGGACGGTCGAGGAGCTTCCCATGTTGGCCACAAACCTAAAATAGATACTAGGTTTAAAATAGGAGAAATAGGAGCAACTTGACCCATGTTACACTCGCTCTAAGACTATGCGCTTACTAGTACGTAAACGCTTTCTGCTGATCCCCTAAAAGAGCCACAGGTCAGCATATCATCACGTAAGTGCAATATGGAACATATGCCATTTTTATTGATCGCAGCACAAACACAACAACATTCCCTGATTAAACGGCCCGAAGTGTAGATGCAATCAGACTTAAGTGTTAATTAAAAGGAAAGCCATTTAAACACACGACAACTAAACACATTCAACATTGATGAATTAATGGATTAATGATGGTAGCATCTCAACAACCGACTACGATGTTGGGTATTTTCCTGGAAAAACGGTCGGCTCCTATACAGACCTCTGTTATAGAATGAAGATCAGGCTTTGTAAAGCAGGTTATACTTATATAAGCCCAGTGAATGAGCTGTGCCAGTGTTAATTGAATGGCGCCTGCTGATTGCTGTTAACGAACTCTAATTAACACGTCTGTTGCGCATGACCAGCGCCAGTGACCAAAGGGACGCCAGGAAGACCCGTATACCTGAATGAGAGAACTTGGATTGGTGTCATTCAAGACAAGGTGTTCGTAGGATTCATTCTCGGTTACGATGTATACCAACTCGTCGAGGCCGGAATCAATAACCGACAAATTTACTTCTCATGTGCAGATGTGGGAAGACTACAGCATTGGCGTCTTTTTGCTCATCTTGGGTAAGTTCTGTTCTGAAATATAACCGCGCAATCTGTAATCTTACCTGCGCAGGAATCATATCCGTGATTGGAAATGGACTGTCTGTGGTTGTTTTTACCGGTAAACGCCGCAGCGAAGAAAATCCAGCTGAACTGTTTCTTCTAAATATCGCAGTGGTCAACCTAATTTTGTCGGTTGCAGCCTATCCTGCCGTCATCATTTCTGCTTTTCAACACCGCTGGGTATTTGAAGAGCTAGGTAAGATCTTCATAACCATCTGGACATACCGTCTGCTGCTAACGTGACATTATGAGTGTGTCAGATAAAGCCTTGATTTGATATCCAAGCCTTGTAGACCTATTCACAAATGGGGTTTTCGGACAGTTATATTAGAGACTGCAGGTTATAGATGAGTGAAAGATGTTGATTCTACGTTTTGCATTGCAGGCTGCACGATTTACGGCTTTATTTGCTACAGTCTAGGTCTGACGACAATACTTTCGCTAACTACCTTGGCAGTTGTCCGCTATCTGATCATCTGCAATAGCGAAATAGGTTAGTGCCATGTAGACCTTGTATAACTTTTAATGTTACGGTTTTGCATCTACAGGTCCCAAGATAGACACGAGCAGCAGCAGGTTAATCATCTTGTCAGTCCATCTGTACAGCATGCTCTGGGCAGTGGCCCCTCTTTTAGGATTGGAAGGCTACGACGTCGAACCGTTTGGGATCTCTTGTAGTCTGCAGTGGCACCCCCGCGAGGCTGGTGCTTACTTAAATAACGAATACGGTGTTGTTGCTTTTTGTACTGACGGTACGATATTACAGCAGGAAGGATTTACATAGTTTGCGTCGCCATATTCTGCTTTTTCATCCCGACTACGGTGATTATACTCAGCCATGTGGCTATCTATCAACATGTAGGACGGGCTAGGTCCTTGGGAATATCAGCCTTGGGGAAGCGGAAGACCGACGTAGAGCAGCAATTGTTTACGGTTCGGTGAATGTAATTATATTCCCCAATTGCTATATAGATAATGTATATTTTATTACGCATAGATATCCTGGGCTGTGTGCGCTGGATTTGTCATCGCCTGGTTACCGTACGCTGTCTTCAGTCTCTGGTCATCGTACGGTGATCCGTTCACACTACCCGTATGGACGACACCGATGCCTGCGATGCTTGCCAAGTCATCTATCGCATACAACCCCTTTATCTATGCTCTGCTTACACGGACCTACAGGTATAGTATAGCCCCAAAGATTAGATTTCCCTATGTGGCAAGAGTTTAACCTTTAACTGTCTGACAGGGCGGAATTTAAACAAGCCTTTCTTAAAGTGACAAGATGGGAAACTATCATCGCCAGACAACTGGAACGGAAGGAACAATTGCCCTTGTGTGTTAAATAACACTGTTCTGAGTGCAAGTTTGTATGCGATGACGTATATGACCTGACTGTGTATAGTTTCAGTTGCCAGCTTCGGTTAACAGGTCCACGAGTCAGAATTAACTTTATCGCTGTACAAATTATTCAACGTTTCGCACTTATAATCTTATCTGTCCGCTATGAATATGTACTCCAAATTAATCGTTCATCAATGAATGGGTTATCCTTATAACTCGGTAAACAGCAGGTGTATTACAGGTATCGTTAAATACTAACATGCGAAAAACGTACTCGTTCAATGAACGCAAAGGTTACTGTGTCTTTCCCTTCTTGGGTCGGTATCCCATAATAGCTGCAAAGGCCTCAGGATCGTCCAAAATTGGCTTCCCATCGATCATAATGCTATTCATTTTGGCTTGGGTGATGACTTCAAATCCCATCTTAGAGACGATCTTGTAAGTGGCAATAGTCGTCGGATAAGCCATCATGATTTCGTAGTCGAGCTGCTCGGCCATCGCCACCGACTGGCGCGTCAGCTCGCGTGCGATGCCGTACTTGCGGTACTCGGGCACGACTATAAGGTCGTGCATGTCGTAGATCTTGGTGCAGCCGGTCAGCTCCTGAAGAGACTTGCAGCCGTTCATCATGGTTTTCTTGTAAGCAATGAAGCTCTCCCAGGGCTTTGGATTGGAAGCCATGGACTCCTTGAGAAACTCTGCGAAAATGGCATCCTGTTGATCAGTAACTGTGGAGGTGGCCTGGGGAGAAGAACCAACATATCATGGAATTAATTAAATTCGACAAAGCAATTATATAAACTGAAGCACTTATTACAACCTTAAAGTATCAATAAAACGAAATTTCAAAAGCTACAGCTTCAAGTGCAGTAAATCTATAGTACACCACCACAAATACTCACAACAGTGAGTGCAGTAAGTAGGTACACTCTAGTGGAAAAAAGAGGGTTCTTGCCGGGGAAAAGTTGATTGCTGATTGTTCCCAAAGTATCGTAGATATAGTAACCCAAAAAATGCCGTCCGTAGAACTACTTATCCGCAAAACACTCTGAAAATTTCATTGACTTCGATTGCTAGTTTACCTCAAATAAAATCTTCAAGTTTATAACGTATCATTCACTACCATTCAGGACCCCTTTTCTGCCCTAAACTAGTTGAGGACAAACTACAGCTTCCAAGTATCAAACATAACGTAGGAATAGAAATTCTTTGGAAACTAAATTGTAAACTATGGTATACTTACTACAACTCCAATTATCTTGTTGGTATCCTCCTCGGTTGCGTACATGGTAGTGCCATAACTAAGACGATGTCGGTAGACCTTCTGAGCAGCGGATGGCAGAACGCCTCCGGGAAACAGGTTGAACGTCTTGGAGATGGTTTCCGACGTGAAAAAGTATTTGCCCATAAAGTCCATCACCTCGTCATATCGAGACTTGGGGATCAGCGAATAGGCTAGCTTCTTGGGAGCTTCCAAAACTGGTCGAGCCATTCTTAAGTCCACCCTGAAAACGTACAGAGAAGTAGGATAACAACGACCTTTTCAACTTCAGACAGCGGGGAATATTAATATACTATACAGTCATGTACTTTAATGCCTGTAAGATCTAAATACAGGTCAGCAATGCACTTCGAATTTAAAAGTGAAAACAAAAAGCAAGTACCTTTTTTTTAGACCAATTTATCACAGAGACGGCTGGGAAATACTTCTCTTTAAAACTGGGTTCGAGAACCTTATGAACCCTGCTGTTTTTATGGTACCCTTAAAGATAACGCTGACGACTGATAGCAATCCTGCTATTTTGGCAGCTTCAAAAGTTGAGCTTCCTGAAAGTGAAGTTGAACAAAACACGTGGCAATGTCACGTTATATGTATTGTGCATAGAACGCTATCTGCTACCAGGATGCTGCAAACCTTAGATTTTGTCGAGTTCATCATTACAATCCTAAATAAATACTGCGGAGAACTGAATTATACCTTCGAAAGATGGAAATTCCCAACTCGGGATGGTCTGTGATAAGCGCACCATCTAATCGGATAAGAGGTTTTGAAAACTGATTTGATATATAAATAGTACTTTCTGTCTTATCTGTATCTGTTCGACTGCCCATAGGGGGAAAGAAATTCGGCACGTCTATATGCCTCACATGTATTTGTTAAGGTTTAAACATGACCCATACTTCGCTGTTAAAATTTTTTGTCGATGTTTTCGTTGTTTGAATTCGATTAAGAACAAAGCGCCAGGAAGCGGTACTTGCAGCTGCGTCTGACGAACAATAGTTTTCGTTACAAGCAGCATGTTTATAAAAACTAGTTACTGCTTTCAAAAAAACCTCGTCTATGCACAAAAGTGAGGGAACTAGTCCACTTCTAATCAAGACATCAAAATATAAATATAAATACTAATAGCATGTACAGTCTGGAGCAACAAAAATGGTCCTTGCTGGGAGAAGGCTGATTGCTTATTACTTCCACATTTTCGAAGATACATCAACCAAAAAAATATCACATAAAAAATTAGTAATGTACATCACACTCAAGTTTCGTTCTAATCGGTTGGTTAGTTTTGCGAAAATAAAATTGTAAATTTACCATCTACCACGACTCCCCATGTAGTGTTGAATAAATAATATGATCAATGTATTTCTTGTCGTTACTAAAGAAATGTGATAAGCCCCATCTGCATTGCCCCACCAATTCGTAAGTAGAATACACGTATATTATTATATCATATAGCTTATTTTAGCAGCTTAGTATATGCTTACATGAATAGGAAAACGTAATATATCGTATCAGAGAGCAATATGAACGTCCAACACGGTATTGTACTGCTTTTTCAAGTAACATATTGATACAATTATTTCCCAACATAGAACCGCTAGTCAAACAAAGGAACACTACTCGAACCCTCTTGCCTTAAATCCCCGTCTCCTAAATTCAGGTTTCCTATACAAAGACGTCTGGGAACTAAGTCTAAGTTTCTGAATTTTCTGACCACTTGACCGATATAGTCAAACGAAAAAAAATGTCAACAAAAAATCGTGTACCATTTAACGTAAAACCTGTTAAAAAGCCCAGTGGTCCAGCAAACGCGTGCCATTCTTTCCTCAAGTTTCGTACCGGACACGAAGATGACGACTGGGAGTACATCCTGGACCAAACATGTAGTTTTTGGTTTTGTCGCCCTCTTGACGTTAGCTGCTGTCATTACCTTTGGATTCTGGGTAGCCCGAAGCAGTTTACAGCAGCAAGTATATCGCAACCTACAATCCTTTAAACCGTTTATCTTTAAAGTATAACTTCTAAAAAACATCATATAGGAAGGAAAACCAGCCACAGGAGTTAACAACCCTATTCATAACAAGTTCAGGTACTTCGGAAGAGTATCTGAAAGTACGCAACCACATCCTACGCAAAAGGCTAACGTGATTCTAAAAGCAGACGACAACTACAACACTACGGTCATCAATAACACGTTCAAACAGCACAACATTACAAGTGAGCACGTACTAAGAATTCAAAACAATGACAATCTCCATCAGGGGACCAAAAGTAGAACTACGGGTACGAGGCCGGCTACAGCTCCAGTGAAGCCTCTTCCGTGGCCCCGCGTTAAGGAGGCTGGCGGGTTGCTCTCCAACAACCGCAGAAACCAACCCCTACCACCAATACGAGACAATCTGCAGCCAACTTTTGCCGATATAGCTCACTTGGGCTTTGGCATGTTTGTAGCTGATCGTTTGAATCACCTGAACCTGCTTCCAGCTGAAGCAGGAAGACCGCGGTAACAACCCGAATATATCATTTAAACCACTTTCCGGAACAATACAGTTCAAGAAACTTGAATACCTAGCTTTCATTCCTGTTAATCATGCTTAACGTGAATGCGAACATTTAGGGAATGAATCTTGTTAAATATGAGCGACAGAAGCCATCTGTCGACATCTTTAGAAAGCTCCCAAGTAAGAGACTCGTTGTAGATCCAGTTTGAAGAAACAGAGATCTTATCTGTTCTGTAGTATAGAACATGGTTGAGGTAAAACTGCGGATAGCCATCTGGCGCCAGGTAATCGAACTAAGGAGAGTTGGCTGTAACACATATCTACATGTTAGTAAGACTACAACGTGGAAGAATCTACAAGCGATCTGGACAGTTTTGACAGAAAACCGAAATCTCTCGAAGCAATAGATTATCCCAGTTAACAAAGATGTTATGAAATATCCAGCCATTGTTAAAAATTTTATTTTATATACTCCTACTTGAACAAACTAGCAAGAGCAGGTGAAAGTGCTCTACATCGATGTAGCTCAAAGTCGTTAAAAAACTAAGCATCGAACCACTACTTGAAATAGAAAAGCAACATACAATCAATACACAGGCGAGTTAGGTGACTACCAAACTACTGCGAATTCGATTTCTTGGGCCAGTATATCATAATAGCCGCACAGGCGTCAGGATCGTCCGAAACTGGCTTCCCATCAACCATAATGCTGTTCAACATGACTTTGGAGACGAGTTCAAATCCAAGCCTAGTCACAATCTTGACAGAAGCGCTAGCTGTAGGATAACCGACGAGGACTTCATAGTCCAGTTGCTCGCCCAGTGCTACCGACCGACGTACGAGCTCACCCGCTACGCCAAACTTGCGATATTCTGGAAGGATGATGAGGTGGCTCATATCGTAAATCTTCGTACATCCGGTCAGCTCCTGAAGAGAATTGCAGCCTTTCATGGTCGCTTTCTTGTAAGCGAAATATGCTTGCCATGCTTTTGGATTCTGGGGGTATGCATCGTTAAGGAATTCGGATGTAATGGCGTTATTCTCGTCAGTAACCGCAGAAGTACACTGGAAATAAACCAGTGATCTGGGTTCAGTCTATGCTGATATCCATATTTTGACATGATTTTTTGGTAAATGACCAGACCATGCCACCCTGGTTAAAAAGATGCTTCTAATCTGCAACCCCAGAACTAGGGGGCAAACTTAGAAGACGACAAACCCCACCCTGTCAACACCCGGTTCCCAACGTGTCCCCCTGGTGTGCCAGAAGCGAGAGAATAGGAGTGGAAGAACGAAGACTGAAGGAAAGAAGGGGTGGTTAAAGGACCGTTGGAGGACAGGGAAACGGAAAAAAAAGAAGCCGAAAGAGGGACGCAGATTAGCAACAACTTTTTAGCCAGGGTGGCACGGATTATCCATTTGCAATTTTTGTAACAGCTAATTTATTGCATAGTCTTTGTTTACTTACCATTACTCCGACGATCGACTTGGTGTCTTCTTCGGTTACGTACAGGGTGGTTCCGTAACCGAGACGATGTTTGACGAGTTTTCGAGCAGAAGGTGGTAGAACGCCTCCAGGAAACAGGTTGAACGTCTTGGAGAGGGTTTCCGATGTAAAGAAGTGTTTTCCTAAAAATTCAGTCACCTCGTCATACCGAAGTTTGGGAACCAACGAATAGACCAGCTTTCTGGGAGCCTCAAGAATTGGTCGAACCATTGTAGAAAGGATTCTGTACTTAACAAAAAGAAGACGTGCAGATAAGAACTGCAAGTTTTGTAATATCTCTGTGAAATTACAAAGATATAATTGGGATTGGTTACAGAAGTCTTGAGAAGTTCGTACTGAGCACTTTTTACATCTCGTAATTTCAAGGGAAAACTGAGAAAATAGCAGAAATGTTCTTACAAGCTGACTGAATAGCGGAAAATCACTGCAGATTAAACACAATACCACTCTTGCATTGCAGCTTGGTTGGGGCCCTTATATACCCTGTTGGCACCACAAAAGCGCAGGTTCAGAGTACCCTTGGATAAAGTATTGCCAACATAAGCAGATTTTATCTAAGGGACTTGATGTAGCTGAAAAAACTTTCGCGTTTCGTTGCTATGCGCTGGTCCGTTATAAGCAAGTCTCGAGGGGTTGGCAACTCATCCTGGAAGCGTACGAGATTGTTTTGATTTTTTTTAGATTTCGTGATTAAAATGGATAATTACATGATGGCAATGATTATTTGGTGATTTTCGGTGATTTCTCAACGAAATATGTCGAATGCACTAATTTTTCTTCAACTTTGTTTAACTTTTTGGATGTGATTTTTTTGATTTTTTCCCAAAGTGTACGAATGATCAACTGAGTTGCCACCCCCTCGGCAAGTCTGCCAAAGAGAAAGACATATACTCTGAAAGACATTGAGGATGTTATCAATCTGTCAAAAGGTTGTCACACTGCGGTGAGTGACTCGGTGCATAGGATAGGCTATGCTGCTAGAAAAGCAATTGACTCAACTTTAAACTTTAGCTGTACATCTTCCAACAGCCTGTAAAAGACGCAGATAGGGAATAACAATCGCTTAGTTTCTTGTTGTGTTATATAAGGTGTGCGGTTGCTACGAATATTCATGTGCTTATTGGAGTCTCTGTCTTGACATTACTACATCAGATCTTATCAAGAGTTATGAAACCAAGAGAAGGCAACCCCTGTATGGAGGTCGCATCCGGCAACAATGAAGCGGCTGAGAGGTTTTTGCATCGACGCATCCAGATGGCGCGAATGTAACTATGACGAGCAGACGTTTTAGCCGTTAACAGATACGGTCGAGGCAAAGGCAGTAACGCCATCTAGTGGCGGCGAACCGAAACCTGAACTTCATTGATGTTAGTTGCTGATCCCATAAGGGTGTTGCCTTCTCTTGGTTTCATAACTCCTGGTCTTAAAGCTTTTTATGACAATACAGCATACAAGTCGATGAATGGGTTTGTATGGATGATCAGTTACTTTTCATTGCTAGGCTGATATATATATAGTAATGGCATACATCGGGATTTGTCCTAGGATTGTTATCAGTACCCTAGTTATTGAATGTAGGAGAAATGGACATGGGCATAGTACATAGAAACGATTTTACGATTAGGAGATAACAGAGAACATAAAGATGTTTCGATTAATTCTTAAAACCTAAACCGCAATGCTGTACCTGTTAAGATGAAGAACGAAATCTATATTACGATCAAGGAAACACACAAGTACAGGCTTTCCTGCTTTATTCCATAGTACCATTTCTGCGTTTAAAGTAACATGAATGAGTATACTTGAATTGCTTTATTCCGGATAGGTTGGGAAGACCGTATATTACAAACTACTGGGATTCTGATTTCTTGGGTCGGTATCCCATAATAGCTGCAAAGGCCTCAGGATCGTCCAAAAATGGCTTGCCATCAACGATTATGCTATTCAACATGACTTTAGTGATGAACTCGAATCCCATTTTACTCATGATCTTGTAACTAGCAATAGTCGTAGGACAACCGATGATGATTTCATAGTCGAGTTGCTCGCCCAGTGCTACCGATCGATGCATCAGTTCACGAGCTACACCAAACTTGCGGTATTCTGGGACCACCAGGAGCTCGTGCATGTCGTAGATTTTGGTGCATCCGGCTAGCTCCTGAAGAGAACTGCAGCCGTTCATCGTTGCTTTCTTGTAAGTGATGTAGTTGTCCCAGGCTTGAGGGTTCTTGGAATGTTCTTCACGAAGGAATTCGGCGAAAAAAGCGTTTTGCTCATCAGTTACCGTCGAAGAGGTCTGAAAAGACAATATAATAATGAGAATTCTTTCAATGTTGGCTTGTTATAGGGGCCGCAGTTTTCTGTGTTGTCTTGCGAGCCCCTACGGAGATGATACCCTGAGGCTATTGAGCTGTGGACTTTAGACGCCATCTAACGGACGTAATAGTTGTCACACTTACGTTAGGTACCGTGACGTTTTCGGTTGCGGTATAACAAGTTATTATCTACCCAACATTATAAGTACTTTCTAGTCCAGTTACGTGTGTTTTACGTCGGAGTATGGATACCATTTTCGTATCTCATTATGTGTTGTAACAGCACAGAGTATAAGAACTTAATTCAGATATACAAATCGTTATACATTAAGATGACGAAGTTATGCAATGAATGTTATCGATAAATTAATAGCAGTACAAAGAAATTTGTACTTGTTACGTAATAAATAATGGTGTATTATAAGTATACAAGTGGTTCCATTTGAAATTCAGCTAAACAAGTTACTATTTACCAATTTTACAAGAGTACTATGGTTATTGTACATATGTGTTTATTATTAGAAGTATTAGTAATGTTTTAAACAGTGTAATAAGTATGCAAATGTAGTTATTATATTACTGCGCACTGCTTAGCAGAACACTGCATGGTTTCCGTTCAGTCGAGTCTTGATGTACTAGTCAGTAGTTACTAGTATACTTACTACTACTCCAACAATCCGCTTGGTGTCCTCCGTGGTCGCGTAGATGCAGGTTCCATAACCCAGACGGTGTTTGAAAACCTTTCGAGCAGCGGGTGGTAAAACACCTCCAGGGAAGACGTTGAGCGTCTTGGAGATGGTTTCCGACGTGAAAAAGTTCTTACCCATAAATTCGGTCACCTCGTCGTAACGAGACTTGGGTATTAGCGAATAGACCAGCTTCTTGTTCGCTCCGAGAATCGACCGAGCCATCTAGGAGAACGTTTCAGATAACGTTTCAAATATACATTTTACATATGTGTAGAATTACAGAACTACATTAGTATACAGGTCTTGACTATAATAGCAATATTCGGCTAGCAACACAGCATAGAAACGTACATAAAGGATACTAAGTATTTGAATGTAACAGACTTACAAGCTGATGAAATACCTGAATGCAGGATCCTACACGGACAGATAAACAGTAACTCCTTGGCACTTTGCATAAGACCCATTTATACCTCTTTGGACGAGCGATAAGCGCATAAGGCTAGAGTGCAATCAAAGGTGATAAAGTTACTGATATCAGCAATTGTATCTGGTGTTACATAACATCAGTTGATTAATAGTTTGTTCAACTGAAACCCTAAGAGTGCAGAAGGAAACTACAATGGCGATACTGCATGCACGAATAATTGTACGCGTAATTCGCGAATTAGAAAAAGAGCACGTGATGTGACCTTCAAGGTGCATTATCTGCCAAATTCATACCTGTTTAATAGCTTGCTATATATCCCTCAGCCTTTTTCGGTGCGTCCAATGTATCATCTTGTATAGCTTGTGATTCATACTATAAAGGATCATTTGCTATCTTTATCTATTCTACCATGATTTGCTGCTTTGTATGTTAACTTGGTCATTTACTAATGTTATTTTTGTCCAAGTTTGCATACGGTTTCGTAACTTTACAGGTAACGGCTGTACCCTTTACTGTACGATGACCCTAAAAAATCTTTATGAAACTTGTTGTGTAACTGTTACCAAGGGCTTACGGATGCCTGCAATAAAACTTCGAACTCGGTGATAAGGATATTACAACACTAACCATTGCTCCGTTGGAAGGTCTGATAACACGGTACGGATACAGGGTTTTCGAGCCTCCTCAACAAGGCTATGCTTCAAATAATACACATGAATTATGCAATCGTTCTTTTATTGTAAACATATTGAAACGATAAAATTACAATTAATATTAAACGATAGATAGATCCATTGATCGATAGATAGATAGATAGATAGATAGATCGATAGATAGATAGATAGGCAGCCGTCGTGACAGGGTACTTAGAGCAAAACAAATATAGTAACTGAAAACAATGGGGGTTTCTTGGTATATCTATGGGACGAAACTGTTCTATGGCTTTACAAAAACTTAATAAATGGACGCCTTGATGTAAAAAGAGGGAATTACAGAGGTTGGCATACTTCTGAGGGGTTTTGCTGAACACTTTCCTTGTTTAATGTTTTTGAGAAGCAGGAAACATTACATCCTAGTCGGAATTTGGCGATTGCGGATTTGAATTTTTTTTAGTACAGGACTGTTTAAATACTCTTCACAATCTGGGTCTTTTTTGACTTGCACATAATAAACCAAGGATTTGTGACTACTGGTGTCAGATAATAATTTTTGGCGAGCTTGATCTTCATTTCGGCATTGAATTAACGCAGCGGTCGCGCGAGACGAAGACGGGAAAAGCCAAATAAAGCGAAGTCCAAGATTGTTTAGGAGAGTGCGAACGTTTGTTGCCCAACAGGGTTTATTTCTACGTGCCATGAGGCCTTGGTACAAGAGTGCTTTATACGCCCATGAATTCTGGTCTTTGAAATAAAAATAATTTAAAGTGCGATTGACGGCCAACTTATGAGCTGGAATAGAGCCAGTCTCAAGGTACACAGGCCAGGATTTGGGGTCCAAGTCGGTAAACCGAGGAAGAATCGTAACCATTTTCTCTGTTCAGTAGTGATTGACTGACAAGGATATAGCTTCCCCAGATTTCACTGCCGAAAAGTAGAGTTTGTTCTAGATTTGCTCTACTAATTGTTTTTACAGATTTGAAGGGCATAATGTGAATGAGGCGGTTTTTAATCAGAGCGAGAAACGCTGTATGAGCTGTTATACCCATTCGGTGCGAAAATTTTTTATTCCAATTGCCAAAACTACTCAGTTTTGTTCCAAGATAAATATGTTCAGAGACTACCTCTATATCGGAATCTCCTAGTGACCAACGCTCAATTCTGCTTAATCTACCCCATTACGGAAAACCATGATTTTAGATTTTGGTATGTTGACGGTGAGCCTCCATAGGTCGCAGTACTTTTTCAACTTATTTAAAGATATCTGGAGGCCAACTAGGGTGGTGGAGATAAGAACGAGGTCGTCCGCAAAGAGTAAATGCGTTAAATACTCATCACCCATTCTAAACCCATGGCCCAATTCTAGATAGACAGATAGATAGAGAGATAGGTAGATGGATAGATAGATAGATAGAGAGATAGATAGAGAGATCGATAGAGAGATAGAGAGATAGAGAGATAGAGAGATAGATAGATAGAGAGATAGATAGATAGATAGATAGAGAGATAGATAGATGCACACAAATCTGCGCGCATAAGCTTCATGCGGCTTCATGGTCTGGCGGGGGAGATGTCACCGGCTTAGGAGATAAATATAATGAGATGAGTAGATAGATAGATTGGTAGCCAGACGGATGGATAGATAAACAGCTAGATATTTAGATATATAGATATTAAAGTGGGCAGATGGATAGAGTGGTAGGTAGATGAACAGATGGAAAAATAGTTGGATAGATGCACAATACAAAGTAAATTGATGGACGGACTGTTAAATAGAGATAGACAGACAGATTGGTGGGCAGACAGACCTATGAACAGATAAACAGATAGACAGATAGGTAGAAAAATAGACAGATGGATGGATGGATATATAGTTAGGTGGATGGATCGATAGTCAGGCAGATGAACAGACAGTCAGGCAAATGAATGGTTAGGCAGATAAGTAGAAATTCGGGAGGATGATATTTAGTCAGACAGATGGGAAGATAGTTGGATAGATCGATCGATAGATAGATATAACGACAGACAGATAGGTAGGTAGATAGACGGATGGATAGATGGATAGATTAGATGTACAGATCGATCTCCAAAGACCAACCGGATGAACAGATCAACCAGGCAAAAGATTCAGTAATCTTTGATACCCAAGTCAAGCTACGATGAACTAAGTGCCATCATCAGAAAGTACTTCTTTGCGGAAGGTACGATTAGCAAGACCCTGAATCCAGTGAAAGATGAAGTGCTGCCTCCGTTAGCTCAGAGTGCTCACCGCCAATCGTATAAGCGAGTATAGAATGTGACCTTCTATCTACGCTTTTGGAGAGGACGCACAGATTGGTGTTTTGTTATACTCAGCAGAATAGACGGTTAGCAGTAGGTCGTTCAGTAGGTTCTCAAAACGCTGGCTTTTGCATTGGCGGAGGCATAAATTGCTCAAACTCCTCATATTCGGCCAAAACCTACAGGCAGGCGGTTAGCAGTAGGTCGTTCAACAGGTGGAGGTGGAGAACCTGCTGGTTTTTGCATTTGGATATCGCTATACTGAACTATCACGGCTGCCTGTGGAACTGGGGAAAGCAAGGTAGCTATGAGGCTCTAACTGTCATCGTAAAACAACACCGGTTACGCTAAATAATCTTCAGCTCACTGGGATTTCAAGTGGTGCAGCAAACAAAGTTACAATGAGGTGATCGTCGATGACAAACCATACAATAACCGATGGTCGAGAACTGTTGACAGCTCATCTTATTTTTGTCCCAGAAAAGCAATCCGTTGTATAGAATAGATCGTGACAGAACCAGCACCAGAAGAGTCTACGTTAACAAGCAGGCCCACTATACGAGGTGTTATACTGTCACTGTAACCGTGTGGCGATATCCTAATACCATCATAGCTTATTGTAGTGTCAGTCGATTTTATGGCAGTTGAAGAAAACTACAGAAGTAGTTTATAGCTTAACTTATAGGGTAGGGATTCGCGCATATCCAATATAACCTCCTGATCTGTGTATAACTTACACATTTTCATACCAAGTTCTCTCCCAGGAATGTAATCACGTGATCAATTCCGTGATATGCATTGTGACGTCGTGGGATATGTGACTTTCCACTAGGCTCTGTACATGTATAATTGAATTAATTAGACACTTGTTATATTAATATACCGAGGGATTCATAACACCGACTGAAATAGTTCCTTACTTCACATGGCATTGGCACGATCAGCTGGTATAACGGATATACGTCAGCATGGCCTGTGCCTAAGCTCTAGTCTCTTGTCAGCGAGAATGTTCAGCTGGATAACCAGCACGCAGCTTCGGCAAGCATAAATCAACAGGAACCCCTGCAACAATGTTGTGTTCGTAACAACCGTATATTTCACTTCGCGCCATCTAGCGGTGAACTGATGCACTCAGATAAACTCGCTACAGTCAATACTCTCCCAAGGGGTTAATTGGCCAATAAGGATCTAACTGTCTATCGTTTGTCTCTCTATCTATCTATCTATCTATATATCTATCTATCTATCTATCTCTTTTAGCTGTCTATCTACCATATACCCGCTATAACATCTTCTTGGTACCACTGACACTAGGACTCAAAACTTTGTAGTTCAGTTTAACTATCTATCATCATCATGAAGCACTTCACCTTTAGCCTATCGTAACTCGTATCATGGCTGCACAGATAATGAGTTCTACGGATGATTTTATTGAGGATAAAGGTCATTATACTGTCGGTAACACATTTCAGAAGATTACCCAATCTTTATATTTAACCCAGATGATTTGCGAAGTATTGATTTAAAGGTGTAACAAGAGTCGTGTTTGTGTCACTCTCGTAGGTCTTGCCTGTGTCAAATCATCAAATTCCCACGTCATCGGGAAAGGGTACAATGCAATTACTGCTACATCATCAACTAAGGAGAACTATTGGACTGCAGGCGCAGAGCCATACGAGTTGCAAACATATCTGGGTTATTGGTTATGGGTACTCCATTGAAGATCACATCGCGTATCTTGGTTTCGTTGATGACTTCAAATCCCAGTTGGGTGAAGATCTTGAGCATCGTGGGGGTAGTTACCGAAACGGTTAGTGCTTGGTAATCGCCTTGCTTGCCCAACTCTACCGACAGTCTCGATAGTTCGGCCCCGATCACTTCTTCAGGATCCTCGGGCATGATTGCCAGTTCGTTGATCTCGAAGACGTTTTCGCAACCGACTCGCTCTTTGAGAGACAGTCCCTTTGTCGCAACTTTGTAGTACTCGAGGAACGGGCCCCATTTGTCTGGTTGGAGTGCATAGGACTGCTTGAAAACGTCACCTGCAGCTTGGACTATAGGATCCAGCACTTTTGAGTTGATCTGAACGTGAGCGAGGAGGAAAACGGCCTTGGTTAGGTTAGGTACATGCTTAGTTCGTGACAAGTTAGTTACAGAGTGACCGCATAAAAGTTCCCTCATTGCTGCATGTATGTTAACCAGTGATAACTTTTAGAATAACTATTTCTATCCAAGATCTTATAGTTTTCTATACCCTGAATACTTTGTTAAAAACCATTAGTATAGATTACATAATCAAAGAAACGAAATTCCGTTATGTGTAGTTGACTTTCTATCGATCTGTCTATCTAGATATATATATATATGTACCTATCTATATCTCTGTCTGTTTGTCAATTTGTCTATCTATCTATCTAACTATTTATCCATCTATCTATCAATCTTTCTGTTTGCCAATTTGTCTATCTACCTATCTAACTATTTATCCATCTGTCTATCAATCTATCTACCTATCTATCTATCTATCTATCTTCCTAACTGTCTATCCAACTGTCCGGCTCTATCTGTTTATACATATATCTACCTACCTATCTATGTGTCTGTTTATCTGTCTGTTTATCTATATATCTTTGTATCTATCTATTTAGCTGTTTGTCTGTCTATCTACCTATCTACCTACCTATCTACCTACCTATCTATCTAGCTATCTATCTGTCTGTCTATGTACCTACCTATCTCTGTATCTTTGTCTATCTGTCTATCTATCTATCTATCTACATAACTATCTAGATATCAATTTATATATCTATTTCTATCTATCTGTGTATCTATCTATCCATCTATCTATCTATCTATCTATCTATATATCTATCTACCTCTCTCTCTGTCTATCTAACCAACTAATCTATCTATCTTCCTAACTATCTAGCTGTCTGTCTAACTAATATCTGTCTGTCTATGTATGTATCTTATTATCTGTCTATCATTTACCTATCTGTCTATAAAATTATACTAGTCCTAATTAACTGGCCAACGCAAGTGTTTTCTCGTGCCACAATTAAAACGACTACGAAAATATTACCGCTGCACCGACAACTCTCTTGGAATTCTCTTCCACAGCGTAGAACGAGGCACCGTATTCAAGTCGTTTGCAGTAAACACTGCGAGCAGCAGATGGTAGAACTACATCCGGAAACAGCTTCAGCGTTCTGATGACTGTATCGGCGGCGCTAAAGTACTTGCCAAGGAAGTCGATTACCTCACCGTAGCGTTTCTCAGGAACCAAAGAATACAGAACCTTTCTATGACCGAATCTAGTAGCCGCCGACATCGTAGAGCACAGTATACAGACGTGCGAAAACCGGACTTGAATCAGTCGTTAGTTGAACCGTTTCGTCTCGGTTTATCCCACCAAGTAGACAGACACTTTAAAGATATTGGAAGATATAGTGTTAGGCTACCCTTGGCTATCCTGTGCGCTTATCACAATGGGTTATTTTCAGCAGCTTATCTTGTACTACAGAATCAGTTATCTTGCCATTTCATCAATAACTCGATCTAAAGCGTGCGACTTGTATATACCCTTTGCTTAAAAGGGCGTTGCCCTTGCTCGAGATAACGTAGCGGAACTATAACTCAAGGTTTAAGTTGAATGACATATTAAGTTTAACAGTAATTGACTAATAAGTTGTTTAACAAGTTAAAGTTTCCGTAAGTTAATGCCAGTTAAGTTTACAGGTAGAGGAGAAGTTAACCAGAAACTCTCATTGGTTTCCGAACTCGCCATCGTAATCAATCAGTTTACTTAACTATCAAGATTAGAAGTTGTTTACTTTAATTAATGGTATTAACATGAATAACAAAATGCCACCTAGTGTTCAATACCAGAACCACTCAGAACAGCTGACAATGACAAAACAACCATAACACACAAGTCAAAATAATGGCCAAGATGGACGGCCTTTTGAAGGTAAAGTTCAACTTTTACTTTTCTTGTCTAATTCGATGTAATTCAATTTGATAAGTTGATTGATAGATGATTAAGTAAGGCCTAAGTGTAGAAAACTGTATTTCGATGCCTTGGGACGATTCACTCGAGTCGTTTACAATCAAATGTCGGGGTCTTACAAGGATTCTACTGTTTGTGTTAGTAGTTTATTGTTTTACGTATAATATAGCAAAGTGTACTTAGTGATTAAAATTTAAACAATTATCAACAAGAGTTATGTGTCTCTTATTTGCAGGCGCTTAAGAACCCAGGATCAACAGTCGCATTCTTTCAAAGCTCAAGCTGGCGGAAGACGATGTGTCCTCGGTCGCGGTATCTTCGCGCACGAACCTTCTGCAGACTCACCAGCACGCTTAAACGTTTCGCTGCCTCATAGAAGGTTATCAGTTGCTCGTACCCATATTAATGGTTTTTCTTGCATTCACGAAGATTGCCGTAAGAATAATAATTAAGATTAATGTCAAAGTAATCATATATATATAACTAAATACACATAAAGAATATAATCTTATTTCCTTGATATTTATTTAAGTGAATTTATTGATAACTGATCAGTTGCCTTTTCTAATAGTTGGATCCTCAGTGAGGCAGTAGTCGGGTGCCGCTGCTGTGGCCGATTTGACGGCGACACTTTCTAATTATGGACTTTTCCTGTGATTTCGACGAAACAGTCCATTTTTCCTGAGTTACATCTGAGGTAAACATTTTGCATTTCGGGATTGCCATCTTCACAATTAGTGTAAAAGAGTTTTGGGTACTGAATATAGGTACAGCTTAGTATGGAGCAGGAATCATCAAACTTATGTACGTTTTGCTACTACATTATGTTATCTCATCTATCTATCTATCTATCTATCTATCTATCTATCTACCTATAGATCCATTTATCTATCTATCTGTCTTATATACCTATCTAATAGATATGTATCTATCTATGTGTATCCATCTGTCTGTGTCTGTCTGTATATATATATATATGTATCTATTTATCTGTCTGTCTATGTGTATCTATATGACTATCTATCTACCTATCTATCTAACTATCTATCCATTTATCTATCTATCTGTCTGTCTGTCTATTTGTCTATCTATATAAATATAATCTATTGATCTGTCTGTCTATGACCTGTCTATCATATCTATCTCTGTCTGTTAACTATCTGTCTGTCGATCTATGCATCTATCTATCTGTCTGTCTATGTCTATCTATATCAATCTATCTATCTATCTATCTATCTATCTATCTATCTGTCTATCTGTTTATCTATCTATCTATCTATCTATCTATCTATCTATCTATCTAAATTTATATAGGAAGATTTTATCAATTGTTCATTTTCTTTCATAACTTTTTCCCGATGGCAGGCAGGCAGGCCTAATACCATTCTTGACGCGTATCACTTTTATATATGTATAATTAATTAAATTCTGGTTAAGTTAAGGCCAAGTCGGGTTAAGCGGTGCTGTATTGAACTTCGTGTTTTTCATTTCCCGTAGGTAGATCATCACTGAACGCAACGAGGCCTCGAAGAATCCTTCTGCGCGGATGTCGCCCTGAAGATTTCGGATTAGTTTTAAAATTGTAAGATTATTTGCAAATCAGTATTATATATGAAGATACAAAATTTTAAAATCAAGATAAAAAAAGGGAGAATAGAAATACAAGGAAACTGTTTTTCAACTTTACTTTACTCGCACGCATTATTTTCGAATTTTGCTAAAAGAGGACATGTTGACTTTTTCAATTTTTTCAGTCGCTGGAAAGTCAGTAAAAAGAATGGAGCTGCATTACCCAACTGCGGAACTGCTGGTGTCCGGTGTGAGGCTTGATCGCCGGAAGCCGGGAAAGCTTCCAGATGAGACTGCGAGAAAAGTCACGGTCCACCGGACTCGAACCGTGACCCCCGAGACTTACCTTTCCACTCGACCGACTCCGATGACGACCACCTTAACCGATACACCAGCAGGGCAGCTCGACAGACCTACTTTAAAACTCCTATTTGAGTTGAACCCTCAATACACCTTCGTATTAAAGACTACGTAGTTCCTATAGCGGCCGCTAGATAGCGTTATGATACAGAGTATGTAGCTCTATTTCTAGCTCATTTAGAAACGGAGTATGAGAGAAGGAGAAACCGACTCTTGATTGCTTTTCAGTGGACTTACAATGTTGGAAATAAGAGGAGGTTAAACAAGATGTTGGATGTTGAAGGTCAATGTATTGATAAACAGCAAGCACAAGAGAAAAACACTTGGATGAGAACTGAAGAAGAAGAAGGAATTGAAAGAGAACATCGGCGGATGGAGAATCGCAAAGTTATGATAGAAAGTGTGTAAATAAAAAGGACGACAAACACCAAGACTTTTCGCTTCACCTTTCTCCGACGCTTGTTGACATCAGGAGGCGTTGAACCTGGGGAATGTGAATAAGAAGACTATAACCTTGTAAACTTACAATTGCGTAATTTTCAAGACTTTGCAAAATTTTAACGGGGACATTTGTACTTGTCCTACACAATGCGTAACTTAAGATTCACGTGTGTTTATTTAAGTACAAATGAAATTAACGCAATCATTGGAAGTCCTGTGCGTAAACGCGGTGGATAACTTGATACCTACGCTACAAGTTACTGTCCATCAAAAGCCTACAGCAATTAAACATACTTGTATGCAAAAATTATGACAACAAACGGTTCAAGGCTAAGGATTCAGTGACGTATTCCCACAACAGTTATCTATAGAGAAAATTAGCTATGTGGGGATATTACTTCGCGAAGTAGCGCAACAATAAAAATACAAGATGGGCGTAACGCACACGCTTTCATCGAGTTGAAAAGGCCTTTTAAAACAGCAATTCAGGCTTCAGGTTTCTTGGTTGGCGTTTGACTGCCGACAGGCGACGGGGTGACGAACACCACGTACGCAGCCAAGATTTTAAAAAATTAGAGGACAACTAATTTATACCAGCTTAGAGATATTGTTAGAAAACAACCAATGTTTCAACTCGCGTCGTACCGGTTGACGGGTGCATACACAGAATTGCTGAAGTACCGAAATCAGTTATGGAGATCAGTATAAACTTTAAATCTTACCTCCACCGCTATAGAAACAATATCGTTGAACTATTCCGTGTATAAACATGCCATTTCAATTGGATCGAAATAAAAAGCTCTGGGAATTGCTGTGAATGCGACTTCGTCTGTCAAGTACTGACGAATGTAAACAATGCATGGTGCTGCTAACCTGAACCCAGGCTCTCCGCAAATTTAGCGTAAAAAACAATATAGATATAATCAATAAATTACATGAGTAATATTGAATTAATTTAAAAATATTTACTAAAACTACTGAAACAGTTGAATTGAATACTGAAATATGGTTGAAAACCAAAACGACAACAAATAGTTTCTGATGCAGGTTAGCAGCACCCTGGAATGTTGACTTTACTGACGTAGTGTTGTATTCAAGCCACTTGTCACGTTTAATTTAAGCTGTTTTTCAAATTATATAACTGTTAATTAAAACAAACTCTAAATATTTGAAATCTACCGTGTTCCAGGTAAGTACTGCTGCTCGTTTCAATAAGTGTTAAAATCAAATTGTAAAAGACCAGTGTAGCCGTATGGCCACCTTCCAAACATAAACGCGTAGGTGTTGTTGACTGTACGATTTAATTTCTACCAACATATACATCAACATTACAGTCAACGGGAATGATACTTACGTTAGGTTGCGTACACATTATCCAACAATCATATAAACTTCGTCTGCTGCTTGTGTTGTAACATTAGTTGTGCTTATATTGATTATGTAGTCTCTGTCCCAGAATCACGTTATCTCAGCTGCGTACTCCAGTTAAGGCTGTACCGGTTTAACGTAACTTGTGTGCAGTTCTAGGAGTGGGTGGAAAACATTGGGAGGAACTCGTAGAGAAGGGAACTGTAATGGTCGTTGTAGAAATGCATCTGGTTCAAATGCTTAGCGAGCTTTATTCATCTCTGGTTTTCAGCGACAGTCTTCATGATGCGATCATGCTGTAAAAGCATTTGTACGTGAAATGGACTTGCCTTGACATTGCCTTTTGTCAATCAATCTAATTAAGTACAGACTTATTATACTCTTAATGGTTATGTAGCAAATGTGGTTATTTGGTACAGACTGAAGCTAACAGTCTTATTATTCATGTATCCCCAAGGTCAATCAATGCCTCCCGGTGACAACAAGCGTCGAGAAAGGTGAAGTGAAAAGACTTAGTGTTTATCCTGCTGTTTATTTACACACTTTCTATCATAACTTTGCGATTCTTCATTCGGTGACCTTCGCTTTCACATCTCCATTCCTTCTTTAGTTCTCATCCCAGTGTTTTTCTTCGTAGCTGCTATATCATCAATACAATGGCCTTCGACATTTGACATCTTGTTTAGCTTACTCTTTATTTCCAGCGTTATAACTTGTCTACTGAAAACGAAAAGCAATCAAGAATCGGTTTTCCATTCTCTAATAATCGGGTTTTAATGAGCAATACATTAACATACAGCTATATAAAGTGAAGTCTATTTAACGCCATCTAGCGGCCGCTAAAGGAACTATGTGGTCTTTAATATGAAGCTATATTGAGGATTCAACTCAAATAGGAGTTTTAAAGTAGGTCTGTCGAGCTGCCCTGCTGGTGTATCGGGTAAGGTGGTCGTCATCGGAGTCGGTCGAGTGGAAAGGTAAGTCTCGGGGGTCACGGTTCGAGTCCGGTGGACCGTGACTTTTCTCGCAGTCTCATCTGGAAGCTTTCCCGGCTTCCGGCGATCAAGCCTCACACCGGACACCAGCAGTTCCGCAGTTGGGTAATGCAGCTCCATTCTTTTTTACCTTTCCAGCTGAAAAAATTAAAGAAAATGTACATGTCCCTCCTTTAGTAAAATTCGGAATAATGCGTGCGAGTAAGTTAAAGTTGTAAAGCAAACAGTTATCTTGTATTTCTTTTCTCCCCTTTTTTAATGTTGATTATAACGTTTTGTATCTTGAATATAATAATGATTTGCAACTAATCTTAAAAATTTAAAAACTGATCCGAAGTTATCAGGGCGACCATCCGCGCTGAAAGATTCTTCGAGGCTTCTTTGCGTTCAGTGATTGTTCAACTACTGAAATAGAAAAAAACGAAGTTCAGTTAAACATCTTTTACCCTATTTTAATCACTAACTTAACCTGAGTTAAAGAAAACAAGATATTGATAGCACAGATGAGATAGCCTGATGTAATAAAACCATGTGTGCAATATGGCGCTGATTCCTTCGTTATATTATCTCGTACCATTATTGAATGTTCAGCATTGTAAAGGAACCGATTTTAAACTGTGACATAACTTACTTCAGGCGTAACAGAGGACTGATGTCACGTCTGGTCGAATTCGCACACGGTTTCCGAAGGAAGATCCCGGATTTGACGTATATCATCTCAAGTCGGCCCGAGCTGCGGAGAGGCAACTGTATTGTGTCGGTTAAGGTCCGTCTACTGAAAACAAAACACGAAGTTAATAAACACTAATTTTAAACTTTAAAATAACTTAATTATACTATCTTAACGTAACAATACTGAACTCAAGAACATATTTGAACTGACTGTGACGGCAGCAATCTTAAAGCGTGAAATGTTACCTCAGACTTTACCAGGAAAGATCTAGCTGTCCGGCCAAAATCACGGAAAGTTCTCACAGGCGAAAGTCCTCGATTTGAACATCGTCACTTTCTCAGCTCTGCCGGAGCTGTGACGTATAGTACAGCAGGTTCTGGCAAAAAAAGGGTTATAACCGACAATTTATCATTTATCTTCTTCCAGAACTTGTATGAAGGTAACTGAAAAGCTATTTTCAGGAAATTTGTAATTTAACACTATATGAGCAGTTCAAATGGAATACCCATAGAATAGAATGTGCAAAACCTTGGACTTGATATACAACACTCGTGAACGCGTCAAAATACACTGTGTTACAAAAACCTTGCGTTTATTCACTCATCAATTTAGTCAAACAAACAAAAACAGCTAATTAGGCGGATAAATAAAGAACTCACCTTGAGAAGGTCGACGTCCAGCACGGTCCACACAGTTTAGAGCTTTACACAGTTACGACAAGCCCATAAGAAAAAGCCAGCGATTCTGCCCCACGATACAGGCAACGCCTCTAGCGGCTACAGTTGGCGAAGCGCGCGTGCCCATGAAACTCAA